>JAFMSR010000012.1:8353752-8365064 GCA_022818135.1 Saxidomus purpurata
AAAACATTGCTATATTTGACCATGTTTATCCTTGGGGGGCCAGGCTCCACACATTTAGAGCCACACTTTTAGAGCAGTCACAACCCAAATTGAATAGCATATAAATAGACACCTAAGGTCTCGGTCTACTATAATGGTCTTGATCAGACTATCAAGTATGGGTTCAAGCCCTGCTACTAACTGGACTCTGTGTATGAGAAATGACACTTCTTGCTGAGGATTTGAAACTTTTACTGGTCTTTCCCAAGACTGATGTTTAGATGAACTACCCTGTCTGAGCATGACTGGTGTTAAACTCAAAGAAAAAACCTCTGTCTTTTAAAGGGAGTTTATTACTTAAGAAATAGATAAGAAGGTAAACACACTCATATGCACATAAATTTCAAACTCAATGTGAAATCTTTTGTAGGTACAATGGACAGACTATTGACCTGAATCGTAACTTTCCAGACTTTTGGCATAACGGCCACCAGAAACCCATCGCCGTGGAAACGCAAGCCATAATGGACTGGTTACCACAGTATAACTTTGTTCTGTCAGCAAATCTACATGGCGGTGCAATGGTTGCAAATTACCCATTTGATCAGTACCGGGATGGTAAGAGGAATATAAATTCTTATTCTATTTAGTAATTTTTTTTCACATTACCATTAACATTCACATGTGTCTATAATGATTACCCTGTGTCTGTCCATCAGTATTCTACTGAAATGACTTCTTCCAAGGAACCGTTCTACAAAGATGTGTTGAACTTGGTTGGCTCCATCATTGTGTTCCTTCTATTATTGAGTTTCAAGATTCCTGTAGAACAACAGAAAGAAAAACACTTTTTTTTATCAAAACTCTGGGCCAATCCAATTTCATAGGAATTATACTTGAGTGACACTTAACTTAGATTGTTGAAGAGTTATCAATTCATAAAGAAATAGAAGCTTGATGGTGTCACTGCGTGTTTGTAAACAAAACTTTTAACTTCTCCATTAGTTGCAGTCAGATTTGTTAAATCTTATTTTAATGTTATATTTTGGATATGTTGAAAAAACCTCAAAACTTATTCTTCTCAGGACCAACTTTTTGAATAACTTTACAGATGTAATTTTCATGTTCTTGTAATGTTCAAGAAGTTGTTGTTTCAAACGTTTGACCACAAGAGTCTCTGAGGGCAAAGCTCATTCCAGTGATGTATCAGTGAAAGCATATTATGATCGATGTTATTCGTCTGTGAGGATATATTTTATGTACATTTTGTATAATGAGAAATTCACCAGCACCTTTGCAAACCGTTTCCTCTGGTATCCAGACCCAAAGTGAAGTATTACGCAGGAGAATGAATTTTGTAACTATGGGCAAAGTTAGAAGACAGAGTACACGCTACACGAGCAATGTCGACTCTTTCTGCAGATGCAGAAGTATGAATACATTGTACATTACAATGCACAGAGCAAATTTATACATTGATTTAGATGCCATCCATCTTGATGGGTCAGTTGCTCAAAATGTTGGTTACCAGGGGATTTTAACAGTTGAATAAAAATTAAAACATCCCAATAACATGTTTCATTTAAACGTTATTTTTATTGCAGCAAGTACACCACATGGCTCAGGAGCCTCTCTTTGTCCAGATGACGAAACATTCAGATTTTTGGCCTTGACCTATTCAAGGTCACATAATACCATGTCAAAAACAGAAGGCAAAGAGTGTCGTGACGACTACTTTCCAGACGGAGTTACAAATGGTGCAGATTGGTACTCTGTTGCAGGTAGTTCATTCTCTATTTACTGAGGTTGACCTTGAACTTGTGAAGGTCACTTGTTGCTGTGATACAATGAGTTCTGATATTTTGATAATATAAGGAGAGTGAAGTTGGCCCACTGCAGGTCACTTGTTACAATGGTAAAACCAGTTGAGTGTTTGATTTTCTTTTGTTTGTAATTGTGCTTATTGGGTCCACCATCCTCTAAAGAGGCTATAATCGGTACGACCCGATGTTTGATTTTCTGAAACTGGTGAACATTATATATCATGGAAGCAATGATGTCAGACTTAGACAAGTTAGCAATGTTTTAATATACAAATATTGTATGAAACTAGTTTATATAATTTACAGGTCATACTATGGTACTTTTATACACATGTCGCCACTCAGGACTGCAAGCTAGTCATGATTCACGTACTAAAAATGTATTTACTTATTATTTTGTGTTCATTTAACACATCATTTATGTTTCGGGGAAATAATCTGCTAGATGTAGGGATAGTCCCTTAAAAGATGTACTTATCATATCCAGGAGACTTGTCTTTGTAATTAAGTTTTTACCATTAAATCACTGAATCTCTTGTTGATTCAGTGTCATGGATTCAAGCCCTGTTTCAGACCTTCTCTTAAAGTGAGAAAACCGGCAGTTTTGTACGAACAATGGGAGTATAGCTGTGGTCCTCCACAGAAACGATGGTTTAGAAAACTCCCCACTTGTTAATTATTGAATAACTATTGAAATAGGCAAGGACAGAGAAATTTTAACGAAAAATGATGCGTAATCTTTGAACAGCAGATACTTTTTTCCTTTCTCTGATGTTAGTATGTAAATATCTATAATCTGCATTCATCATGAACACCAATAATAGCATGCCAGTTGCCAGTGATTTCAGTACTTTGATTTTCAGGAGGCATGCAGGACTATAATTACCTGAAGCACGGAATCTTCGAGCTGACCCTTGAAATTTCCTGTTGTAAATTCCCAGAGGCTGAAGATCTTGAGTACTATTGGATAGATAACAAAGATGCACTTATGAACCTGCTCTGGGAGGTACACAGAGGTAAGCATGTTCAAGAGCTTTGAAGGCAGGCCATGTGGTCAGTGCCAGTTTGATCCTTGACCTGTTTCTGTTTTCCCCATCAGTACTGTAAAAGATGTTGTATCCTGGGGTCATTAGTTCTCGACACATTAATAAAGAAAACAGCGTAGACATAGCAATTGAAATGATAACTTACCTTTTGCAGTTAATTATAAGATACTTTGATAATATTTCTGCCAAGAAATGCAAAAAAAAAATCCCAAATAATGCACAAACTCGTGTTCACATTGTGATGAAAATGGTGACCTACTTTTGGATTTCGGGGAATTCTGTCATATATTCTCGAGCTATTTTTAGAAACTAGATTTTTCATGGGAAACACCTTATCACTGTAGTGTATATGCAACAAATAAAAGACAACTTGTATCATTCAGTCACATATTCAATTTTATTCATCTTGTTTCATAAGAATTTACTTTTATTTGATTTATTTAACAAACTTCATCAGACTCTGCAGCAATCACAAATGAATTGGGTATCTTTTCTTGCTACCCTCAATTCTGTACAATATTTGAGATGCACCCAATGGGTGCACTTATCACAACCAACCCATCTTACAATAAGAAGGTTTTTTTTTCACAATATTGTAGGCACTAACAAGACTTGTAGGAGAGTACTGCCTCAAAACCCTCTTTCTGTTAGATGGGGTTAACTGCAATGTATAATAGGAATAAATCATCTAAATTCTAACAGTCACTTAGTAATCTTGAAGTACCACCTACACTACAGTGAAAATTATACAACATCCGGGGATTTTGATGACACTGACACACTTCCGTTCTAGTTATTTTGGCAAGAGCAGCTTCAATGGAGTAAAAATAAATGTGTTACGGAGATTTTAATGAATGTATGTAAATGGTATTAACATTTTCACTAATAAAGGCTTGGTGGTGAGTATGTTTGGTAATACTTACCTTTATTCTGAACATATTTGGCTGTTTTTCTTTCTTTTGAGTACAAGAACGTTTTGTTTGCGTTTTACAGTGTTTACTTCCGGGGTTTACGTCATTCACGCGGCAAATATACGTCATTATAAATATAGCTCGAGAACTTAAGTATGTCGAGAACTCATGACTCGAGGATATATTCATTTCTTTTAGCTTTATCCTGTGATGAAATTGTAAAATATATGTTATCAAGCCTGCCTTTAAGGTATTTCGAAGTTCTAGTACTTTTACACGAATATGATTTGATGCATGTTAATCTGCAAGTCCATAGGTTCTTCTATTGCTTGTGTTGCAGTTATTGTTATGTCATGCACATGATGATTTTGAGTGAATTTTCACACACATTTTTCTTGTTACTAAATTATTATATCTTGCTCACAAAACATGGTCATTAGTATAAAGGTCAAGGGCACAGAGCCATACATGTAATTAAAAAAGTTGTTGATGTCCATGGTTGTTATCACTTTGTCCTCTCTGAGGGAATATTTTAAGAAAATAGTTTACACAAATGTTCCATGTAACTAGACAATGTGTGATACATAGGGCTGAGATCTCTGGCACAAAAGTTAAGGTCAAATCTAGAGTTCAAATCTTTTCATGATAGCAGTATTTTGTGTTGTGTCCGTGAAATTCTGGGGGCTGGAGGGGGAATGAATTCACAGGGTGGTCATTTAGTGGGTCCTCATTAACACAGGTTTTTCTGTAAATGAATAGTGAACTATTGCCTCCATGCCGGTCTTTATTCATAATGAAGTCTTTGATCAGAGGTGTTCTTTAACACAAGTTTGACTGTACATAGAATGCAAAATAACTGTTGTTTTTGTCTTTTGTATTGTAGGTGTAAAAGGAGTTATACGTGATGAAAATAACAATCCTATAGAAGGTGTTCAGCTTGTAATCAAAGGGAGAGAATTAGTACCATTCCTATCGAGAAAGTACGGAGAATATTACCGTCTCCTTATGCCTGGCTCATACACATTACAGGTATGTGGTGTACCATATATGTAGATGACTTGTTTAATCCTGGTCCCGCTAAATTTCTGAAATGGACTCCTTCGACTTTGTCCTCTTTTCAGGTTGGACCAAACCATTCATTGCTCAAAGGGGTCTGCACCGTGATTTTACTGACTGAATAGAGAACAATGCGGGTCATGAGCAGACTATGTAACGCATTAATGTTGTAACATTGATTCTGATTGGTTACATCATTTAAATTTGTGACTGTTAAATAATGTATTATACAGTGTGAAAATGTTTTAAGTCATCACATTTTAGCACACTGTGCATTAGAATAGGATTGACTCTCCAGTGATTTTGACATTGCAACCATATGTTATACAACTTTTAATGGTCACAAATATATTAAACGGCAACCTGCCATGGTGGTTATTGATAAAGTTACATAAAAAATTGTTCACAAGTTTTTAAATGTTTTTTTTTCATAAAGGGTTATAAACACTGCTTTGCATTAACAACTATGGTCTAGTTTACCACAATGTGTAACAATAACCATGACAATGACCGTGGTTGTAACTATGGGTGTGACCATGACAATGAGTATTTAATTTCTTTCATCTGTTTGCAACAATTAAGATGTCTGTTTCAGCCCTGTGTCAAAGTAACTTTATGATTATGCAATAGTAAATTTGATAAGAGGTTATTTCTTCATTTCAGGCTAAATTAAAACACCACATACCAGTCTCAAAAACATTCACAGTGAGGGAAGGGGAAGTAACTCGTCTTGATGTAATCATGGAGAAAGGAGGAGAAGTAGACGGTGCTTGTATAGCTGGACTGACTTACCTCCCTTTGATAGTGTCCTTACTATTGACTGTTTCCATAGCATTATGATGTTACTGTATTTGTAGTCAAATTAACCTTTACCATGCTAAATGTCTGAAATGGACCAGTTTGTCTTTCAATTTGGACAGAACCATTAACTGTTTATAGGGTTGGTGAGTGGATATTTATTAGCTCATCTGATTTTTGAAAAAAATGACGAGCTATTGTCGTCACTTGTCGTCATCGGCGGCGACGTTGGTTAAGTTTTGCGTCTAAGGTCACTTACATGGAAACTATCAAAGCTATCACTTTGAAACTTGGGGAACTTGTTCATCTAAAACCCTTCTTCACATTGTATCCTAAAGATGCTGAGTCTCACCTGTTTTTTGGGGTAAAAAAAAATGAATTTTGGTTGATTTTGAGAATTGGACATATTTTCTTCCATTTTTGTTAGATTGATTTCAAATTTTTCACAAACGATAAATGGATAATGCACTTCAACATATCGAATGGGTTTTAGAGTCACACATTTGGAAGGGGAGGGGGAGGGGGATATTGTAGTATGTTGGACTTTGTAATTTTGAGCTAGTCTGATTTATTAAGTTTTGTGCTTAGGTCACTTACATGCAAACTATCAAAGCTATCACTTTTAAACTTGGAATACCTGTTCACTATCAAATGTACAATAGTATAAAGGAAGAATTTTACAAGTTACATAACCCTGTAATGTATTTGGCTGGATTATTGCCCCTTCTAAACTTAGAAAGTTTCACACACACAATAATTTTGTAACAGTCAACATGATGCAAGCAAACTTAGTGTATAAGAAGTATTTATGAATATCTTTAATTTGATTGCGTTTAGGGGTCTAGGTCATTGTTACTAAAAATGGGAAAACTGTATTATATTCAATATCTTTAGTTACAGTTGACATAATGTAACCAACTTTTGTTTGCAGTAAGTATTTAAGAAGATAGGGTTGGGTTTTGGGGCTCCTGGGTTTATTGTCAAGGTCACATACTAAAAGTAGAAAAAACAGTAATATGTTCAACATCTTTAGTTACAATTGACATAATGTAACTTTAAATTATTAAGTGTGTAATACATATGAATAAAGACTGTTTAATAAATTGGGATTGTTTTTGGGGCCCATGGGGTTAAAGTCCAGGTTTTTTTCTAAAAATAAAAAAATGGGAAAAAAACCATCTTTAGCTGCAGTTGAATTATTGTGACGAAACTTAGTGTCTAGTTATCATTATGAAAACCTTTTGTGGGATTGTGTTCTGGGGCCAAGGTCAAGGACACTGTTACTTAAAAAATGGTGATAAATAAACTTAGAAGGATGAAATCAGACGAGCGTCAGTCACCCGCAGGCAGTGCTCTTGTTTGTTTAGCATTTACTCTGTGATTTATAAAGTAGGTAAAACAATTTGTATGCAGAACAATAGAAAAAGTATTGTCGAATAACTAAAACAATGTCAGTTATAAAACAGATAGTTCCCTTTGTCAGTACCTATAATGACGGTTATGAATCTTTTGTAAAACCAACGTAAAGAATGTTTTTATTTTTGTTAACTTCCTGAACATATTGTTGCTAAAAAAATATGTTTTGTTAACTGAAAGTCTTCCTGATGTTTTTCCATAAACATTAAAGCAAACTATCTTTTCAATGTAACAGGAAGTACCTTGTATATACGCTTTTACGAGATAAACGAGTGGCGACAAAATGGAGAACTTGTACATGTATGAAAGCTGCTTGTTCATAGTTTCCAATGAAAAAAAAACTCTTCAAAATGATAAATATGTCTGATTGGAAATAAAGTTTATTCTATTGTATTCTATACTTGAAATTTATTTTTTAAGTTAAAAAATTGAAGTCTGCATTTCTCTTCTTTTTAATACCTGTTTTTACTGTATGTAGGCTCTTAAATAGTCCGGCAGTTCCTGGGAAAGGCCAGCACTAGAATCTTGCCCTGCATAAAGAGCCGTGATCGGTAGCAGGATTTGAACCCATGGCTCTCTATCAATGAGAGGTTATAGTGATTTCAAGTCACTGAGGGGGTAGCTATAGATTTTCAAGACCTGCAACAAACTTATAAAAGTTAGAAAAGTAGGGCTCAGTAAAACTTCTCTGAGTTATAAAGCACTTTTATATCAATAAAGAATCTGAACAGCTTCTAAAAGAAACATTCTTTACAAACGTATTCATGAACACATAGAAGTGTTTTTACATTTTTTCATTTTTAGTTTTACAAAAGTCTTTTCAAATTAATAACTGATACCTACAATAAGTAAATACTGCATGTATACAATTCAAAACACTGACTACATGTATAAGCATACCTTGAGCACAGGTGAGTGTAGCGTACGAGGGACCCATACAGTGATTTTTAGTTCAAAATAGCCTAGTTACTATATATCAATGAGATATAATCATTAGGCTATTTTTATCTAACATTCACTGTTTGGGTCCCTGGTACGCTACACTCACCTGTGACCTTGAGTATGTATGAATTTTCCATTTCTCATGAAGCTTGGGAAATTTAACATGTTCAGTAGTTCTTAAAAAGTTATTAATGTTTTAAAACACCTAAATATTTGAATATCTGTCAGAAATACAGTCTGAACTTGGTATTTCCACTTACTATTAAACACCTTAATATATTGGGCATGATAGATGGGAGGTTTACTGAAAAGAAATAGTCAGATGCCCATCATGATATTCCTGCGATTGATGTATAAGGCTTAAATTGTACTGTGTGGAAGTTGTAATACTGACTGGTTCCTTTAGTTTAATGCAAGGATGTTTCAAAAGTTTAATAATGACTAAGTGTTAATTTAAGGTGTTCATCATGTAGTAATGTAGTAATTGCACACTATACTGTTCATTAAAAACAGCTCTAAAAAGGAGCTTTAAAACAAGTAAATTTACCGCAAGGGATCGTTTAATAGTGAACTGCAGTAGTAAGTTTATGAAAGGGGATATATTGGAGTCAGCTGATTGTTCGGTCGATTGGTCAGTCAGTTGGGCTGTTGATTTTGTGTCCGCTCCATAATGTCCTGAACCCCTTAAAGGATATTCTTCATATTTGGGTCAAATAATTATTTTATCAAGACAAAATATTAGTATATATTACATAAAGTATATTCAGTGATAGCAGCTTGTTGTAGGAATTTATTGCCTGTTCCAATATAGTTTGGTCATTTTAACAGTTTACCGAACCAGTACTAGCCTCCTATCCTCAGTAAGAAACTGCCAACTTTCTCACACTAAGTGACATCGTCTGTAGCAGAGCTCAAACCCATGACCATCAATCTATGAGAGGTTATAGTGATTTCAAGTCATTAACTCTAACCACTGGACCACAGTGCCGACTTTAGTGATAGCTTTATTTTGTTCCTGTTATATAAACCCATAACAACTTACAGTATGTCCTACCTACACACAGTATTTGCATTGAAATGAATAGAGAATTAGGGTCTGGCTTGATTCTCATGGAAGAAAAATCTAAAGACATTGTGATATACGCGTAAA
Organism: Saxidomus purpurata; assembly: GCA_022818135.1. Taxonomy (NCBI): domain Eukaryota; kingdom Metazoa; phylum Mollusca; class Bivalvia; order Venerida; family Veneridae; genus Saxidomus; species Saxidomus purpurata. The sequence continues at coordinate 8,362,874 of JAFMSR010000012.1, forward strand.
AATATATGATCTTAAAGCTATTACAAATATCTTAAAAACCTACTTCCCAAACAGGTTCTGACCTTGGTTCCCCACAACAGAGATTGGTAATGTGCATGGGAATGTAGCTGTATTGTTAATTAGATTTTGTTTACAGCAAATTTTTCATACCCACTGCAAAATAATTGCATGAACGTGCATGACAGAAACATGGATGATAATTATGCTCCTCCCTACCTCTCCCTCAGCAAAGAAGTTGGATCTTTTGGTTGGTTGGTCTGTCAGTTTTAGTACTCGAGAATGCTTAGGATCCTGAACTTGAAAGGTAACTCCAACATTAGGTCTGTGGGTCAAGGTGGCAGTGACATTTAACAGTTAAAAGTATCTGATCAGTATAGTTCAACAACATTTGGGCTGTGGATCACCAAACAGGGCTTGGAGTTTTTGCCCTTGACATATGGGCATATGCACTTGTTTGTCAGACTGTCTGTGCCCAAATTTTGCTATGCTTTCTGATGATGTTTCTTTCTCGTGATTTGGACATTTTATTGAAACATAATTAGGTCAGTAAAATTAGAGTTTGAGACTTAAAATAGACAGAAAAAAATGGTGGTATTGATGTAATATCAAGATAATTTCACTCTTGAACACCAAAAGTAGTTATTTTCATGGCTGCGCCACTCAAGAAAATATCACCTTTGGTGCCCATCCGATGAAATCATAACGTGATGTTACACTGAAACCAACAATTATTCTCTATATAATCTGCAGGTTGTAGGGCGAGGCTCTTTACATGTTTTATTACATTTGCTTGTAGAATAATCTAAAATATATAATTTTCAAATCAAAGCTGAAACATGGAAGTTTTCTAATTACAACCAAAAACGAGGTTGAAGTCTGTAGAGATGCAATGGTATTCATCACAAACAAATCAGAGGAATTGAAACAAATGATACAGGACGCAAAGGACGATATAGATCAGAAAACGACAGAAGTTTCCGAGGCCGTTGGTGATAAAACCCGAGAGGCTCTTGAAAATGCTTTAAAACAATTAGGAAAGCAGAATGACAATCAGCTTCAGGCCATGAAACAAACGATCCAGTTACTGTGTGAAAGATTGAAGAATGTTGAGACAGACAATTCTGCTGTTAAGTCTGACATGTGTTCATTTCAACAGGTAACTCTTAGTTCTGAATTACTCTCTGCTTTAAGTTGTTGTCCAGAGAGCAGGAGCATCGGGGCACTAATTAAGCTCGTTTAGATTAGTTCAAAAGGTTCTAAGATACAGCCTAGTAATACATTATTTCGCTTAAAACCATAAATATCTAAACTCACTATATACTGAAGGTTATATTTTGATTCACAGACATCTTTTTCTTTAGATGTAATTATGATCGCACTTCTTGTCATTGACCAAAGTATGTTGTGGACGAAATTGCTAATGCATATTCATTACCGTGCCAACGGATAGTATTTTGCACATATTAGTATTAAATTGATGAATTTTATGTTTTACTGCAAAACTGAAAATGAACAATAAAGCAGTATACACCTGATGTCATAAATGTATTTCAGCATATATTTTTTGTACACATTTTCAGCTTTATACCTGATCTTTGTGTCACAACAAAACTGCACATATACTTATCACAAGGGAGTTTTAGATTGTGCTAAAAACTGTAAAATGGAAAGGATTAACCGTATTTTTGTGAGCCCCTTTCGTCGGTCTGCCACGAAAACTTAACGTTGGCTATGACTTTTCAATTTCTTATGATTTCTTCATCAAACTTTCAAATTGCATTGCTGATGACAAAAGGGTCGTAATGCTGCCAAATTTTGTAGGTCAATGTCATATTTGACAGAGTTATGCCCCTTTTTGTACGTCGATTTTGTCACGAAATTTTTGGTTACTCTGACAAAGAGGGCAACACAAGTGTCCTACTGAACACCTATCTGGTTCAAAATAACTTCAAAATCTTGGGTCAAATTCTCTGTTCTAAAAGTAGAATCACTATCAGAAACAGTTAATGGGCAAACACTTTGATTGACATATTTTTCAGAAACTTTAGTATGTGGCAATGTATTAGTTCATATCTGTCCATCTTCTGTCTGTCGTCAGATCTGTGTCTGTCCACAATTATCCTGTAAAGACTCTAGTGAACACATTTTTATAAGCAATGGTCATGAAACTTGCTCAGAATCTTTGTCTTTG
>JAFMSR010000012.1:8365564-8400266 GCA_022818135.1 Saxidomus purpurata
TTCCTATATATTCCTATGCAAAACTAAGTGACCCCGGTGCGGGGTCAATTTTAACCCGGGGGTCATAATTTGAACAATATTGGTAGCGGTCCACTAGACAATGCTACATGCCAAATATCTTAGCTCTAGGCCTTGTGGTTTCAGAGAAAAAGATTTTTAAAGTTTTCCCTATATATGCCTATGCAAAAACTAAGGGCCCACCCGCGCGGGGTCAATTTTGACCTGGGGGTCATAATTTGAACAATCTTGGTAGAGGTCCACTAGACAATGCTACATGCCAAATATCTAAGCTCTAGGCCTTGTGGTTTCAGAGAAGAAGAATTTTAAAGTTTTTCCTATTTATATATTGCCATAGCTACCAGAGTTCTGCATGGAATGGAATTCTTTGAACAATTTTGGTAGAGCTTCATGGGGAAAAAAACCCCCCTATTTTTTTTTTAAAATTGGGGGGGGGGTTTGGGGGGGGGTTTTTTTTTTAAAAAAAAGGGGGGGGGGAGGGGAAAAACCAAAAAAGAAAAAAAACCCCAAGGGGGGGGGGGGGGAGGAAAAAAAAAAAAAAAAAAAAAAAAAAAAAAAAAAAAAAAAAAAAAAATTCCCCCCCCCCCCTTTCAAAATGTGTGACTCAAAACCCATTTGATATGTTGAAGTGCATTATCCATTTTTTGTTGTGAAATAATTGAAATCAATCTAACAAAAAAGGGTTTAAGAAGAATATGTTCCCAAGTTCTCAAAATACTTTAAGCAAAATCCATAGACGCAAAATTCAACAAGTTGTTACCGCCAAAACGACAGATGAGACAATAGCTCGGCATCTTTTCAAAATCAGAGAGCTAATAAATAAGGATAGTAATGTAAAGAAGGCTATAGATTAGCAATGGTATCACATTTAGTAGGCCTGTCTGGCAAAAGTGATAGCTTTGGTTTTCTCCTGGTTCCTACAAAAATAAGGTCACTATATATGCCAACATCTGTGCAGTCAATTCAAAAGGTTTGCATTAGCTTATGTTTATATTTGTTGTTTGTATCCTGTCGGCTTTTTATAAGATTATTTTTTTTAAAAAAAAAACCTTAATGGACTCCTCTCTTGGGTCATCCATCCGAATACTGAATTACAGACATTTCAGCCCTGGCTAGTCATTTCATCTCCTAAAACCTTAGATCATTCAGAATCCATAACTGAAAATCATGCTTGCATTTCAAAATGGAATCAAGAATAAGAAATTAATCAAATATATCTTTAATATGAACTTTCAAGTTTTTCTAGAAGATATTCATGATATAATGCAAAAATTAATAGTTTCACCAGTTTGACAGTTTTGATTCCATTATTTAAGCATCTCCACTTAATTCACCACGTTTTATTTACAATTTTCACATTTTTTTCTATAAAGCTAATTCTCCTAATGTTTGATGCCCAATTTTCAATCATATCAATCAAGTAAAAAACAACTCCGTGGTCCAGTGGTTAACGCTGAAGACTACCAATCCGGAGGTCTTCGGTTCAAATCCTGGTTGGGGTACCAGAAATTGCAGAAACGCTTTTCAGTGTTTACCACTCATCTACAGATAGTGGTTTGAAATGCAGTGGTTATATATAGTCTCGCGTGTATCTGTGCTATACACCAGGCGGGTAAAAGCACCACAGGGGCAAGAGTCTGGTACATGTTCCTGTATTCCCTTGTTTGCATCTGTTTCTTCAGTGCTCTTGGCAGTTTCACCTAAGGAGAAAGTCCTATGGTCAGCTGGGACTCTAAACAATCTCAATCATACAACATTGCACACACAGTTAATCAAGAGGTGAAATGACTAGGGGTGAAAAGTCATGTATGTGTGGCAAATACTGACTGGTCAACTCGATCGCGGCTAAAACATGGTGTTATAATGTCAATGTGTACTATTGATAATGAATTATTGTAATATTAATACTCGGTGTATTCCTTACCTGAATTTTATAATTGTAAAAGTTTCAAAGTTTCAAAGTTTAGTAGTCCAGCAATGGCCCTTTAATTAAGGGCAATTAAGACATTTAAATTAACAAAAACAAATGTACCGGTACATTGTACAACTTCAGTATTGAGCAAATTTTCACATATGAGTTGAGAATGAGGTGACCTGTTACATAAATTCTATTTAGAACATACTTATAAGATTTTTTTGCAAAATAATGCTGACAATGGTTTTTTTATCTTCACGGTATTATGATTTTTTAAATAATATTGGCTTAAAGACCTTTTTCTATCAGCAGTAAAATGAGTACAGATAAAAAGGTAATGAAGTTCATCATCCAAAAGCTCAGAATTACATAAGTGGCAGTGTGCGTAGTTAAACTACTTTCGCTTTCATTTTCAAAAAGGAATTCGTGTCATCCGGCGCATCATCGGCGAACAAAAAGAAAATTTACTATCATTTATTCTAGAAATAATTAGGTCAGAGAAAAGTATAAATTGAAAAGATATTTATAATTTAATACAACTTTCAAGAAGTAACTACTTTTTGCTTGGACTTACGCAGCCACATTCTTCCACAAACAAGTCCACCCAATGAGGCCTTACCTTATTATATCACTCTTTGAACTATAAACAAAAAATTATGTCACTGCCACCACCCAAATCATAACGAGGTTTCAAATTTATTTAAGTTTAGATGTTTTGTCTCATACATTTATATCGATTGGTTTAATGATGGAACTTTTTAGAATCATATTGTTAAGTGGTGAAAGGTAAATTTCTGGGTTTTCTGGTATACTGTTAACTATAGAGCGATGATGACGTCATCGCTCTAAAAACTATATTTTTTTAGTAACAGTGACCTTGACCTTGACCCTAGTGACCCACAATGCAATCCCACGCTTCCTCTCCATGCAAGCTACATCAACACACCAAGTTTATTTGCAATTGGTCACTTCTTACTCAAGCTATCGAGCGGAAAACATTTTTCTATTTTTAGTAACAGTGACCTTGACCTTGAACCAAGGTGGTTATAACATAGGCTCTGCACATCGTGTCAATATGGTGACCTTTAGTCAGCGTGGTTGGTTCACCGGTTCTGCACATCGCTTAGTTGAGGTGAACATCTAACCAAAGTTTCATGAAAATCCTTCGAGAAATTAGGAGATATGGAGCGGACATGATTTTGCCTGACAGAAGGACGGATGGACCGACATCCATGGCAAAAACAATACATCTTCCACATATTCTATGGGGGAGACATAATTCAGCACAACTTACAAATTAACTGAGAGCCTGATGCAGATTTTGTTTGTGTAAACACTATAGATATTTAAGGGATTTCCAAGTACTTTAGTACAAATAGCTTTTGTCATGTTCATAAAATAATTGTACAGCGTATTCATACGTTAGTTGTTTGATACCACACATTTCTGTAAAACTTAAAAGCAATATCTAAGTTTATATAGATTTATGAATTGCCAAAGTCAAAGTATTGACTATCATTCTTCATTGACTTCTGTATCCTGATATCATAACTCAATATAAACTTTTAATCCTTAAACAAGAGCTGTCCCTGGTAAGTGATGAATGCCCTCAAAAGAGGTATCTCACAGTCTTTGTCCTCTCCATGTGCTCAACCATTATGCCATGCAATTTTAAAATATGTCCATGCATGACAAAGTTACCATGCATACAGGACTCCATAACTCCATAAGTGTGACCGTGACCTTTGAGGTAGAGACGTGGGTCTTGCACGCGGCACGTCATCTTCTTGATGTGCTGAACATCTGTGCCAAATTATTTTAAATTCCTTCAATGCATGATGAAGTTACAGTCTGAACACAAATTAGTGCATATATAAAGGATCTCAAGATGATAACCTTTAACCTCTAAGCGTGACCTTGACCTTTAAGGTAGGGACGTGGGTCTTGTAAGCGACACATCATCTTGATGTGCTGGACATCAGTGCCAAGTTATTTTAAAATCTTTCAATGCATTACAAAGTTACAGCCTTGACACAAAACATTGTAAGGACAGACACAGGGACAGACGGACGGACAGTGCGATTTTAGTATATGTCCACCTTTGAGGGCACAAAAATATTGAACGTACTTGGTTAAGTTTCTCAACTGCTTGTTGTGCTTCAGGTCTTTGTTTTAGTTCTTTTTCATCTTCAAGGATAGCTACCATGTCATCTATACAGTCGTTTACTTCATTGTCTTCTAGTTCCATCGTAGCTGAGTGGAATATTGTATTTCGCCTTCTCAGTGTCTGTTATTAAAACAAACAATCCTATGAATTTATAAGATTAAAGAAAGGTTAAAGCTGACCTTGTGGTTTCAGAGAAAACTTTTAAAGTTTTTCCTTTATAAGCCTATGTAAAATCAAGTGACCCCCTTTAATTTTCTGCATGGAATGGAATTCTTTGAACAACTTTGATATAGCTTCATGCAAGGTTTTATCAACATTGGCCCAGTGGTTTCAGAGGAGATGTCGTTTGAAGGAAATGGTGAACAGAGGTACAACGTAAAAACAGACGGTGACTGATACAATAGCTCACCATGGCACTTTGTGCTAGGTGAGCTAAAAATAAAAGCATGTCCATTAAATAACTGAGTTACATGATCATCTTACAGAAGTCCACTGTATAGATACATGTGATTCTATTTTCTATTTTATTCAGGAGGCACTGGATTTTTCATTTCTTATAATACTTCTATGCAGTACAATGTTGGGCTATTTCTGAAAAATGAGCAGGAAAAAAGTTGACCATTTAAATATTTATGTTCACTAGCTGGTTTACAACTTTCATAATTGGCAGTAGAATAGAAAACTGGAATCCGGTCCCGACAATGATATTTATATGTGAAACCAAATCTACTGCAAAAGTTAAGAACTACAAAAATGTTACCTTGCTAAAGACATCTGTACCACTTCCATCTATTGTACATGAAAGATGCAAATGTAGACCAATGTTGTTGATAAATACGTGAAGTAATCCAGCTGTGTCAATATCAGATGCCTTGGATTTGTCAGAATATCCAGGTGAATGGATAAAACATTTAGCAACTTCCCATGGATCTGAACACCATTTCTGTATATCTGCGTTCCTCCAGTTAGGTGTTGGTGGCTGTGAGCCGTGGGAATCATGGCAATCCAGTATTTCTTCCATAATGGAGTCACACACATTATTCGGACACGGTTTCTTTTTTGGATTCAGGCAGCTACATTTCTTTAAGCCCCTTGCGCATTTGTTTGTACCTGTTCTTGCATGCTTGGGTCTGAAACTTCCAAAGCTACACTGGTTACAGGTCTGTCCTGATGCGTGTTGGATATTTTGAAGAATTCTGTTATGATTCTGTAGAACAACATCATCAGCAAAACCTTCTATGCCTTGTTTAAGATATTTATATGCCAGTCCTCCCCTTACCCAGTTCCTGTACTTTGCCTTCTCTAATTCCTCTTGATGAGTCATTTTTCCTCATGAAAGAAGAATTCCCCCGCTTACATTTAATTCTGATTACTATTGTCCAGTTTTTGTTTTCGATGCATTTTCCTTGAAATAAAATGTAACATTTTTTCATTTTATAATTTTTTTCTACAACTCTTACATTACCATGGGAATTATGGCAGACTCTTAAACATCAACAATATCTTATATTACAACCCTAGTTCAGACTGTCAGGGAAATTTTGACATGTTTATATGATTGTAATATGATAGTCTAACGTATGTACCAAGCACAGATAGGGGGTAGCTGAACAAATACAATTTCAAGCGTTCTAGGGGGTCCGGGGGATGCTCCCCTAAAATGATTAAATTGAGATTCTATATTGCCACAGGCGTATTCTGGGCCATATATTTTGACGAAAAAATAAAGACCATAATTATTATCCCCTAGGACATTATCCCCTTAGCCCAGTTTTGCACAGGCGGACATTATCCCCTTTATGATTTTGCAATAGCGGACATTAGCCTTCATCTAATTATCTTTCTAAATGCATCTTTTGTCACAATAAAAAGGTTTTATCTACATGCACTTGTTCATAAAAATCTTAACAAGAAGTTAATTATACATATTTATTTTAGGTCGATTGTGAAACAAGTTATACAACTTGTATTAATCACTCTCGACACCTCATTCTTGATGGTATCCATCGCCATGAGGGTATGAGAGAAGAGAAGCCAGTTTCCCTTTTAATGCTGAGCGCCAAGCAAGGGAGCTACTGGTACCATTTCGTACGTCTTTCGTATGACGTGGCCAGGGAGCGAACCCACGACCTCCCGCGAAGCTCTACCTCTTAACTCTTAAGCTATTGAGGCGGTTTAACAAGAATTAAAAATCGTATGTTTAAGCTCAATCTAAAATGTTTTCTTTTATTTTTTCTATTGTTATATATTATGATGCTAATTGGTTTAACCAAGAGTATTATGACAAATGATGTATTGCTGTTTTAAACATTTGCATAATCATAATCAGAACATGCCAAGATTGTATTTCATTAGCTATGACAAAACAGGAGAAGGAAGATATCAGATACACTTGTTTTTCTCTATTATTTTAAGCATGGTGAGAGGCATATGATACCTTGTTTTGTAACAAATCGCGGAGTGAAACAAATCACAGTGCATACCACAGAGTATCTATGTCTGAATCTTAACTACTTTGTTCTATTTTATGCTAGCTTTAAAATTTTTTGTGTACAGATGTACATATTTTTTGATGGGCAAATAGCTTCAAAACTTTCTGAATCTGATCAACAAATCACAAACAAATACAACTAGATGGTTGCATGTTTTTTTCACAAAAACATATGTCTCCCCATTGGCAGTTTGTCAATAATTGTAATACAGAAACAGGATATTAAAATAACACAAAAATCTAAAAAAAAATTGGCTTAAAGCTGCTCGCTCAAATTGGTAAAAAAATTTGGTAAAAAAATTAAGTTCTTCAAACTGTATGAAAATAACATGTCTAAGAACATATAGTCGTATAAAAAGGTTCCAGTATAAATTCCTGTAGATTTGAAATAATGTGCTACCAAATAATAAAGCGTTGCAAACACTTTTGAAATTCCAATATAAACATATAGTGTATCAGTGCCGTAAAATCAACATCATCAATGGATTTTAGCAAATTCGTTCCTAGATTTATACTAATATTGTTGATTCTAGCCATTAACTTTACATTTTACTAAACGTATATCATTGTTGAAAATTTTAATTTTTCAACGGCAACTGAGAGCCAGCAGCTTTAAAACACTTTAAAAACTAAAAAAAAAAAATATTTTTAGTAACAGTGACCTTGACCCACTGAAAAATAAATATTTTTTTTTGCTTAAAACAATTTCAAAACTCAAATTTTAAATAACAATGACCTAGACCCTGACCCTAGTGACCCGCAATGCAATCCTAAGCTTCCTGAGACTTCACGCAAGCTACCTACAAACCACGATCTATGCAATTGGTCACTCCTAACTTGAGTTATTGAGCGGAAACCATTTTTCTATTTCAAATAACAGTGACCTTGATCTTAAACCCTAGGTGGTTGTCCCATGCACTCTGCACATTGTCTTGATATGGTGAACATGTGTGGTGAGTTATCTAAAATCCTTCAAGGGTTCAAGAGATATGGAACGTACACGAAATATAGTCATGTACGACCTCTGATCTCTAATTGTGACGTTGACCTTGAATAAAGGTGGTTTTAATTTGCACTCTGCATATCATCTCAAAATGGTGAACATTTGTGTTGAGTTATTCTAAAATCCTTCAATGGAATCAAGATATATATATAGAGCGAATACGAAATATAGTCATTTGACATTTGATCTCTAATTGTGACCTTGACCTTGAATCAATGTAGTTGTAACATTCACTCTGCACATCATCTTAATATGGTGAACATTTGTGGTGAGTTATTTTAAAATCCTTTAATGGATCCAAGAGATATGGAGCGGATACGAAATATAGTCATATGACCTTTGATCTCTAATTGTGACCTTGACCTTGAACCAAGGTGGGTGTTATATGCCCTCTGAACATCGTCTTAATATGGTGAACATTTGAGGTGAGTTATTCTAAAATCCTTCAAGGGGTTCAAGAGATATGGAGCGGACACGATTTTCGGACAGACGGAGAAACAAACAACCCGACCAGAAACGATATGTCTCTCCCCATTATATTGGGGGAGACATAATGATGGTGTAGAGTCAAACACTGCTTTCTGGCTTAACAAGCACTGTAAAACTACTATACCATAATAAGATAAGACTAGTTGTTTCCTCAAACTTGCAATATTAGTAACGTGTTCAACACCTTAACCCAAGTAATTTATAGCATTTGCAAAGAGAGTTGAATTTTAACGTAGAACAAAGATACAAATATAAAAAATGCAGACGATTAAGGCAAGACAGCAGATACAATGAGAATGAGATTTAAAAACATGAACGTCACAAGGCCAGAAACATTGGAACTGTTGACACCGAAATACGCAAATGTCTGAGGAAGGAAACCTCTTGGACAGACAAGGTTTTGAACAATCAGAACACATTGCTTTGTGCCATCATAAATGATACAGAATATCCAGATATGGAATGTCATCGATCGTGTCCCTTCTTTAAAATCTAAATTTAGGTATAAGACTTACATGTACCCGCCCCTAAAAGGTTTTCGTTTTTTATCATACAATTATGTACAATAATAAAACACAGGATTATATTCAGAGCAGATGATTTTGTTGCACACAACTCCCTTTTACCTCTCTACCCCATCAGTTTTATTGCATTTTTAACATTTTCATTTTACAAACAATATGTAGGCCTGCTGTGTCTTATTAACTTATAATGCAGCTTTGCCCCTTACATTTTCTCTTTATCGGGCAATTTATAATTTTATCTGAAAAGCATTTTTGGTTTAAAGACAATCGGACTATTTTTTAAGATCTAAACATAGTTGGACTATGTCCTATTACTAAAGCCATAGCTATCTTCTATGAATTAATGATATCCCCAACAACTGAATATAATCCGTAAATGAAATCGCAATATAGAACAATTTAACCAAGCAAGTATAATATATTTAACTTTATTAAAAATTCTGATGTTTATTCATAGATGGTCTGTTTTCATTTTGCAGTAATTAACAACACTTACAAGAGGGCCAAGATGGCCCTATATCGCTCACCTGCGAGTTATGCCAATATGTGACCAAACTTAAACTCTTAACTATTATCATAAACACAAATATTCTGTTTGACCATGACAAGGCAAACCTTTTGACCAATTTACATGATGATTGGGTTGTAAAAGTCACCTGTATGACCTTCACAATAGTCATGGTTTTTAACCGGGTGACCTAGCTTTATACCCTAGATGGCCCATGTTCGAACTCGACCTACATTTCATCAAGATTATCATACTGACAAAGTTTTACGAAGATAGAATAAACAATGCAACCTCCACAACATATACAAGGTTTTTCCATGATTTTACCCTGTGACCTAGTTTTTGACACTTAAAACGACCCATGTTCGAACTCGACCTAGAATTGATCAAGGCAATCATACTGACCAAGTTTCATGAAAATCCAATGAAAAATGCAATCATACTGACCAAGTTTCATGAAAATCCAATGAAAAATGCAACCTCTATTATATACACAAGGTTCTCTATGATTTGACCCCCTGGCCTAGTTTTTGATCCTAGACAACCCGTGTTCAAGCAGGACCCAGATTTCATCAAGGCAATCACACTGTCCGAGTTTCATGAAAATCCAATGAAAAATGCAACCTTTATAGTATACACAAGGTTTTTCTTTTATCTGACCGGTGACCAGATAACTCATGTTCAAACTCAAACTAGATTTCATCAAGGCAATCATACTAACCGATTTTTATGAAAAGACAATGAAAAATGCAACCTCTATTGCATACACAAGGTTTGTCTACGATTTGATTAATTTTGTGACCCCAGACAACCCATATTCGAACTCGACTTAGATTTTAAAATTTATCAAGGCAATCATGCGCATACTGACCAAGTTTCATGAAAATCAAATGAAAAATGCAACCTCTATTGCATGCACAATGTTTTTCTATGATTTGACCCCGTGGCCTAGTTTTTTACCAAAGATGACCCATATTCAAACCCGACCTAGATTTTATAAAGGTAGTCATACTGACCAAGTTTGATGAAGATTCAATGAAAGATGCAGCCTCTATTGCATACACAAGGTTAAGTGTGGACAGACAGACAGACAACAGACAACGAACACCAGGAGATCACTTTGTGCTCAGGTGAGCTTATAAAAGGGATTTACTAAAATCAATTTGGGATTTATTATTTTAGACTCATCCCTTTTTATTTTATGTAAATTATTCATGCTATTTACGATATCAAAGAATTATTGCATTCAAACTTACAAATCTCACACAGTTCACCAAATTTGATGGAAGTGGCTACTTGTCTGCTAACCAGACGACTATAATTTGTTCTGGTCGTCCGGTGACCACACAAGCATTCGGCTCCAAATTACTGGCATAAAGTATTGGATCACATGTATAAATTTTGTTATTTTTATGTGGGACTAGGATGATTCTACAAAATAAAGTTCATTTCAGCAGTCGGTGAGATTTTGGGTAGTCGCACCGGAAGAAAACCTTATAATGTAAGTCTATGGAAATGTATTTAGGCGTCTCATACCTAAGAGTTCAACTTGATAGTAAAAAAGTATGTTAGCGTATCCAACATAGATTTTACACACACAAAATCATATTTGCTGAAACTTTTTTCTAACAGTTCATCACGTACCTTTACATTATTGCTGTTTGTTAATTATTCCGGCAGTGGTTTCGTCAAAACACCGATTCTCAGTGTGTTTAATGTAGGTTATGTTTCGTCAAGCTAATTTAATTACATAGCATTGATTGTTAATTCGTCCTCAATAATCGTTTCTTCATAAACACTCCTATATGTTCCTCCTCTTGTGTCACATCATAATTCATCATCGCAAAATTCTTTAACTGTTTGTACTTTGAGTAATTACCTTAAGTTTATATATATGTGAAATCCTATTGTTATATCATACAATGCCTTCTTCACTGTCTAACCTGTTTCGCATCTTGCATACAATCAGTCAGGGGTGTAACTTGCTGAAGTTATTTTGAAAATAACTTCCGTAAGTTATATTTGAAAAAGTTTGTTAATAAGATACTTCCCCTTGCTGAAAATTTTAACTCCTTTGTTAGTTGAGGTGAAAAAAAATAAAGGCAATTTCTAAAAATAGCTTCATCAGCTTATTAATTCAAAATTTCAGGACGAATGCAGGTTCTGTCTTTTCGCAGACAGTAATGACTTTTCAATTAAACATAATGTACTTATTCTCTTGAAGATGATTTCAAGAAAGTCCAACTTCAAAGGCCTTGCGTAAGAAGGTTTTGTCATCGCGTAACAAATTTTATTTCATAATCATGAAGTTCGATGATCAAAGAATAGGAAAAAAACATTATGAACTTCCAAGAAAATTCGTTATCTTGTGGAAAAACAATTTTAAATCTTTGAAGTATTTGAACAAAAATAATTTGTAGAAGTTAAAAAGAGAGTCAGTCAAGTAAAACCAAAAATAACTTGCAGAAGTTACAATTATGGTGATAAATCCATTGAAAAGTAACTTATATGAGTTACACCCCTGACTGACAATTAATATGACGAGTCAGCAGTTTGACGAAACCACTGTACTTCGTATATTTTCATATTTGTATGAATTTTCACTCGTTTTCGGCTTAAAAAACAACACAGATTGGTAGAAAGTTTTTGCTACTACATGTGTACATGTAGCAATGTGATCTCTTAATGTATTCGTATGATTTTAGCAATATGAAGTTAAACAAGAGGGCCATGATGGCCCCATACCGCTCACCTGACTGACATTGGCTATAGTATATACAGGTTGATCATTATTATATGATAGGATAACAAAATTTAATAAGATCTTTATCTTTGAAGATATTCAACTGGGCAATGTGTATTATTTTAGCACAAATACATAAATTTTGTCCTATGTGTAAAGTTATATGAAAACACATTTCCAATTTTTACAGCAGGTGTTAAACATTGACACCCTAGTTCTCCAAAACCAACAATATAAATATGACCCTATTGTTCCGTGAGCCCTTAACACCACCAAAACGGTCCCATTTTCACTGCACAATGCCATCTCATCGTGGAATTTAGACTTTCCAGTACTTAAATATATGAGATATGTACAGTTTTTTTGTAATTTTCTTCTTACCAAAGTTGGATTTTCTCCGATTCATAGTAAAGTTTGATTATTTACGACTGGAATCTAAGTGCAATTTTGGAAATCCAAGGAAAATGTGACGTCATTGATGACGTCATCAATGTTACCATAACGTCGTTTGACAACATTTTGAATTTACAAAACAAAATTTATTCAATTTTCTTCAAATCAATACCAACATGAGACCTCTAGTGCAAAATTTGACAAATATACTGTGATTTCTTATCCTATCATATATTAATGATCACCCTGTATAAGCCTATGTAAAACTAAGTGACCCCCTGAGAGGGGACAATTTTGACCCGGAAGGGGGGGGGGGGGTCATAATTTGAACAATCTTAGTAGAGGTGCACTAGACAATGCCATATGCCAAATATCTAAGCTCTAGGCCTTGTGGTTTCAGAGAAGAACATTTTAAAGTTTTCAGTCTACTTGTTAATTGCCGTAGCAACCAGATTTCTACATTGAATGAACAAATATGATAGAGCTTCATGCAAGGAACATTCCTGCAAAGTTTCATCAACATTGGCCTAGTCGGGTTTCAGAAGAAATGGTGGACGGACGGACGGACAATGTACGACGGACCCCAGACGGTATGTGATCATAATAGCTCACTCGACCACTTTGTGCCAGGTGAGCTAAAAAAAATATCTCTCCCAGTAGGCTAAATGCGGGTGTAGGTTGTTTTAGCACGGACCTATACACACACATATATGTATATGTAAATACATGTAGGTCCTTTAATTGTTTTAGATAGACCTGTCCAATAAGGCAGTATTTGAAAGAAAAAAAAGAAACGCTTTCTGACTTCCATTTTTCTTGAAAATGCAAAAAAAATAAATAATATGACAGAAATATATAAGTCAATCTGTTTTAAAGTAATCAGAAGAGAGTTCAATCATTATCCTATAAACGAGTATTTAACGGGACTTTAGAGTGATTAAGTTAGACAGGTACATAGTTGAGAGAGTTTAACAATAGCCACTCCCCAAATACTCGCTGCCGTGGCAGCGATTGTTGCCAGTCTGTGTATTTTCATTTTCACTTATCATCATTACAATCATCTTTACCCCTACAATGTACAGTATTTTTTATCTAAATTAAATTGAAACACTATGGTCTAGATATGCATTCATGTTACGTAAACAATGCATTCATGTTACTGGGGGAAAACAAAATATTACAATCATTTGCAACAGTAACACATTCAGTAACAATAAATCAATAGAATAGTATATCATACTGTTTGTTAATGCAGATGTGTATGTTTCATATACGGCCCACATTTTGGGACCTATCTACAGTGTGCATAACCCACGTGACTTGCGACGTCATTTTTAGCTACTGCGCCAAGTAAAAGAGCTCCCGACTCGGAGTTTCAAAACGCTGTAAGTATTTCATTTTTAGGTATATTACTTTGAAATATAGCTTATTCTAAGCGGAAAACAGTCTTCTTTCCATAGATTATAATCTATCCTTCACCAGTTTAGTCGTTTGGTCCCCAAAATGAGGCAAATGGTCAAATTTGAGAAATCTTGGGAGCTAATGTGACAAGTGTTCACACATTTTTGTAACCTAGCCCATAAATATGTACATAAACAATGTTTCTATCAGTGAACGAGCGTTCACGAGGATGATTAGCATCTGAAAAATGATTTAAAAAATGACTTAAATGCAAAGAAAGCTAAATATTTGTTATTTTGAAAATGGGCTACGGTGCAAGCAAATTTAGTAAGGTCTAATGCGACAAGTCACTTTTAGAGTACGGTGCAAAAGATTAAACAATTTATGTTGAAAAACGACAGAACTTTGAAAGAAAAATATATATATCAGAATTGTTTAAGATAACTGCGGACCTTAGGACCAGAATTAAAAAGTAGATGGAAAAGTACGAAATTCGGCCCAGGTAAAGATCTACATCTATATTTTCAAGAATTAAATTCTGTTTTTCTATTTAGCTTTAACATTCATATGGGAGCACCCGTTTTTCTAACGAAAATTGATCGTTTTTCTATCATAATATCAATAATATTTTGGGGATTTCAATTTTATCATTATTTTGACAACAACCTTTATTTGGTAGAAGCAATTTTAATGTGTCTCATGCATTACAAAACCAATATTTCTGCGAAAACAAATAGTCCGAAACCAAAAACGAAGTGAATTTGTTTCGTCAAAATTTACGGATTTTGACATATAGCGCATTATCCGCGAGGTCAAAGTTTTTTTTTATAGATTTATATTATGTGCATCAGGTTGTGCTCTTAAAAATAATCGAATAAAAAAGGCACGTGTTCACGTTGGCTTTTTCAAAAAAAATACTTTTTAAAGTTACGATCAAATGCTAAAAACGCGCCATTGACAACGACGTTATGCGTCGCTATCACAATGTGTTATGACAAACACTGAAATAATTAATGCGTTTTTTTATTATTTATGCAGAAAATTTTGTGGGACACACATGTATATGCGTTTAAACTCTTTCAACTGTATTTTTAAAGTAAATATAATCATTCTTCATAATGAAATTTGTACAAACGGCGTTTTTAGCAGTTTATATAACTAATGCCGATTTGAAACGTGTTAACATTTCCTCTTCAGTGTGACGAACGAAGGAAGCTTCTCCGGGTCCAAAAACGCACTTCAACACTTAAGACCGTTAGACAAAAAATTATGATATGTAGCGTATTTATAGTTGTTTAGTTTTTGAAAGTGTCTCGGGTCTTCGTCCGCACCCAAAGCCCCGGATCTGGAGACTAAGCTATATATCGGTCACTTCGAGCCCTGGACATATTTTTGTATTTTCTATATATTACTTTCTTTAAAAAGTCATCTTTAACAAGATAACGCACCACTTTAAGAAGACAGATGACTGTTTGACATAATAACACGTCACTAAGACAAGATAACACAATACTTTAAGAAGAAAGCATGACTGTTTGACATAATAACATTGCACGTTGACAAGAACATAACACTTAAGAAGATGTAACGGTTCATTAACAAGACATAACTACCATTTGAGAAGATAGAAAACCACTTAAACAAGACAAGACACTCTGTTAACAAGACAAGTTGTAATGTATCAAAATAAGACAGCTGCGGCGTTCCATACTTCTGTAATATAAATCGCTATCCACCCATTATTTGTACAACAACTTTACTGTATATTTTAATTTAGATCTTTACGGCCTGTGGCATATACTTGTTTTGGCATATATTGTATGCTATTCTAGATATAAGAGTGGATAAATGAAATAAACTAACACACGATAAGATGCGGAAGACTCTGAAACTTATTGTTGGTATCTATCCTTTTAAAACTATAACTATAACTTTTTGTGTCGCCCGAACATTTTTTTTGCGAGGGTGCCATTTCGTTCATTTTCCTGCATTTCAAACGTGTTTTTGATACTTTTAAAATACCGTTTTCGGAAACAGAAAATATAAATTTATACTCAGACATTTATGTAAGGTTGGGGAATTTTAGGGGGGACGCGCGCCCCCTCCCCCCGGAGCCGCTAGTGTGTTAAATTTCTCACATAATCATATTTGGTAGCAAGGCTTGAACCGTTTTGAACAGTCATGGATGTATAAACACTGATTTCAAGGCTTGTTCATGTCAGAACTATTTGACTAAAATGATCTAATCTTCTTTTTGTGAAAACAGGGCGTACAAGGATGTTATTGATACAGTCACTTGTATTTGCATAAGGAAACATTTGCCACATTGAAGACGAAATGGTTATCAATATCATCCCGGATATGCATGGAAAAAAATGCACCAATCTGCACATTTACATCTCTGCCATCCATCCGTAACTAATGCATCACACCTGTGTTATTTTGGTTTTAACGTAATATTGAATTTAAAATAAATTTCAAATTTAATTACTTCAAAAACATAAATAAAACTGAATATTTGCAAGTATTATTACTTAACCTGAACGTTTAAGCTATACATTCCAGTCATCATCGGTAAAATCAAAATTGCAGTTTGCATCGGACCGTAACAATTGATTTTGAAAGCAATAAGTACATACGTTTTCTATAATCTGAGACCAGTGAAATAGTGTAAAGTATTTGAGATTTTTGTTTTCATTTGTTTCTAATTTCGTGTAAATATACATGCAAATGAACATGAAAAGTAAACACAAAAACGCATGCGTATAAAAGACAAACTTTTTTGATAGCAGTTAACGTAGTCTCTCCTCTTTCTAAAGTGACTTGTCGCATTAGCCCTTACTAAATTTGCTTGCACCGTAGCCCATTTTCAAAAGAACAAATATTTAGCTTTTTTTGCATTTAAGTCATTTTTTAAATCATTTTTCAGATGCTAATTATCCTCGTGAACTCTCGTTGACTGATAGAAACATTGTTTATGTACATAGTAATGGGCTGGGTTACAAAATGTGTGAACATTTGTCACATTAGCTCCCAAGATTTCTCAAATTTGACCATTTGCCTCATTTTGGGGACCAAACGACTAAACTGGTGAAGGATAGATTATAATCTATGGAAAGAAGACTGTTTTCCGCTTAGAATAAGCTATATTTCAAAGTAACAGACCTAAAAATGAAATACTTACAGCCTTTTGAAACTCCGAGTCGGGAGCTTTTTTACTTGGCGCAGTAGCTAAAAAAGACGTCGCAAGTCACGCGGGTTATGCACACTGTCTAGTATGTTTGTATTGAAACAAATGTGCATTTCACCAGGAACCGTTTATAGAGTATTTCTGATTTTAGTCTTAATTACCAGAAATGATAGGAAAATTGTAAGAATGATCGAAGTCGAAATTTTGAAGAAATAAAAGTAAAAAATACCCCAGATAAAATTATTTGTGTTCTGTTAATAGCAATAACCCAATCTGATCAAGATTATTTCATGAAATTCAATTGTCTATCACCTCGAAGGAAATCGCTTACTTATGGCACCAATTTTGAATCTTAACAAAAATTGAAAAAAAAAAATAAAGTGTATATTTTATTAGCTTTCCAGTGATATTAAACATTTTAAAATACCTTTTGTTTTAAAATATACGACCGTTAAAAAACACCCCTAACACCACAAAAACATGGACTACTGACCGCTGCCCAACGCATTGATCTCTTATCAGTAGAAAATATTGCGTAAAATACTCGGTTTTGATTGCAAACACGATCACTCCTATCAAAGACCTAACCTACAGTTAGTATAGGTCTTTGCTCCTATCTAGACATGCAAATAAATCTACATTACCTAGTTTTCAAAAATATCGTGAAATATTCAATATAGCCCCACCTTTAATTACATATAAGTTATGATTTTTAATGATTAAAATTGATGTTTTGAAAGAAAAGGTACGAGTTGACTTTTTGAACCATACGAGTTGACCAATTAGGTTACGAAATGACTAAGGTGCGAGTTGACTTAGGTATGAGTTGACCCGGTAACTTAAAAAATTGTCATTTACGTAAGCGGCTTGGCCACTTACGATTTCGAAAATATGACAGGTGTACACAATTTGTACAACCAGAAAAATTATTAATGGTTCGGTTGTTAAGTCACAGTTAACGTGTGAGTAAACATCTTCAGTATATTAGAGTTGGTAAGCAGTATAAGAATTGAAGTAACTTAGGTCATATGAACAGGTCAGCCCAGAAAACGGCCAGGATTTTTTTTTTTGGTAGGGCCATATAATTTTTGGATTTTTTGTCTTTCTGTTAAAACTGACGGCCACAAACTCGTGTTCATTTTCTATATCACCCAAAATCAAAGCGTTGAAGCACTTGAAGATGTTTTTCGACCAAACTTTACTTCAAATTGTTGTCAAAACTTCAAGCTCCTAGCCCTTGACGTCTAGCCTTATTAATCTGGCGTTGTGATGTGACCATTCTCAATTGATCTGACCAGGGTCTGTATATTACAATTGTTGTTATATACGGACCGTGATAGGACATTTCATAACTGTCGTACCTTAAACAATTTTAAGCAGTAGGCCTGTAATATTGATTTGCCTTCGAAGTGGAACAAATGAGACTTAAATGTAACCCCACAACAGTGATCAAGTCATTCCACCATTTGATTTTAATTTATTTATATTTTACTATAACAAAGATGAAGATTTGTAAAATAAACCATTATTCTCGGCTTTGAGGTGATGTCAATCTGACCAGTTAACCAATCAGATAATAAGATTGCATTCATTGCCATTGGGTAAAAGGTGAAAACTCGGTCTGTACCGCAGACTCAGTGAGTCATTTGCAAGTTTAAGTTTATTTCGAAAAAAACAACGTTTAATAGCACCATAGAATTTCTATGATCATGATGATTATAACAATGGTTGGTAGAACTTTGTATTTTTTCTTCATTTTATAATTAAAGATGCATTGAGACCAGCAATGAAAGCCGAGAAATCACCTTTTCCAATTATAAATAATTTCATCAGTTCCTGGATGTGTTGAGAAGCTTAAAGTGTTTAAATCTCATGAAATCAAATCACTTTTTGTCAAGTTTTTGACATGTTTGATATCGGTGGTATTTTTTTTACTGGCTAAATTATCAAAGGACTGTAAGAATTGCGAGACACAGCATTCTTTGGTTAATTAAAAATAAGTCATATACAGATGAAATAAAAGCTGTAAAATCTTAAATTAAGATTCACTCAGATATTGATAAACAGACTACAATATTTAATTTTCTTTCCTTTTTATTTCAAGAGGGATGTAAAAAGCTACCTAACACAGGACTGTCAAGCCCCTTGTAGCCCACCATGGGGAAGGATAGATCATCAAATGGCCATCATGGTCTGCATATTCCACATGGATTACAGTCACTACATGTGGACCAGAAACTGAAAAAACTTAAAAGTGCTGTGAAACCTAAAGCAGAAACTGTGAAGAAGTCACTCATCTCTGTATCCTTCATTACTTTAGCAGCGAAGACGTGTGCTCTGGTTCTATTCTATTATGTTTTCTCAATTGGACTTACATTTTATAACCAAAGATTTGTGAAGGTAATTCAAACTGAATTTTGTATTTCTTTAAAAGTTTTCATTTATTTCTATGTTTTTATCAGTGCAGTTTGCTGCTTAGATGATTACAATACACATAGTACAGTAGATAAATGCATAGTATTTATAATAAATTCAATATTGTCTGTATTTAGCTGCTTATAATTCACACTGAGGAAAGAGTACTGGGTAATGTATTCACACTGAGGAAAGAGTACTGGGTAATGTATTCACACTGAGGAAAGCGTACTGGGTAATGTATTCACACTGAGGAAAGCGTACTGGGTAATGTATTCACACTGAGGAAAGCGTACTGGGTAAAATCTCACACCTTGATTTCTTTCTGTTTCACATACACTAAAATAATTCTATAATTATATAAAACAGATTTTCACACGGTACTCTCAGGGCAGAGCAAAACTTTTGGAAAAATCCGGCCTTAAATAACTAGAGGTGAATTTTTGCTTTGCATTACTTCCTTCTTTGTTGCAGATCTATACATTTACATTGCTTTATATGTTTATTAGGCGTAAGGTAATTTAGAACAATTAGTTTCTGCTGCTTGTTTTTAAAATGAACATTTTTTTCATTTCAGCATTTTAAATACCCTTTGTCTCTGACAATGGCTCATCTTGTTACAAAGTTCATGCTTGCTGGACTTTTCCGAGTTCTGGTGGAGTTGAAGACTGGCAAACCAAGAATTACTCTACCTTGGGGAGTGTTTTGTAAACGTATAGCTCCAGCAGGTTTGTACGACGTATCTATGCATAAAGTTGTCCTTCTACTTTGTCAGTTGTCAAGGTTACTTGATAACAACAAGAGATGGTACATGATCTTTTATTATGTCTGCCCCCATTTTGATGGTGTTCTGTTTGGTTGCCTGTTGTCTGTCTGTCTGAATGAATGTCACATAGCTAAGTTTGTCTGCGTAGCTCCTCTTAAACCCCTGGGCAGATTTCATACTAAACTATATGACTGATCAGTCCCAAGCCTAGTTGTGCATAATCCATATTATTGGCATTTTAGATTCAGTTATTTTAGGCAGAGTTATTGCCCTTAATTTGTCTAAATTAACAATGCCTCTGCTATTACGCCTATACCAATGGTCGTGTGTCAGAATGTTACTCTCTCCATTGCATATAGAGACATGGACCTGATTTTGTTCTACATGTTGTTAATACTGTACATAATTATCTACACTAACTAAACAGTAGAATGAAGCTCTGCTATAATATAGTGTATTATGCATTATGCGATAACCTTCTCCCTAGAAATTCAGAAAATAATGAAGTAAATTTGAATGTTCAAAACAAACTTGCTGCATGAAACTGTAGCATTTCTATGTGTCTTTAAATCGTCCAAAAACACTGACTCATGTTATCCTGGTAATTTATACCTTATGAGTACTACATGTGTAAACCATGTCCAATTTCAGGTATAACTAGTGCAGTAGATATAGGCCTATCAAACTGGAGTTTTGAATTCATCACTGTTTCATTGTGAGTATAGAAATCCAATCATGTGCAGTACTGATCCAGCTTCTAATTAGTAGGTGGAAGTGATATCCGCATTTTTTTGTAAACCAAAAACACTCCATTGTTCACTTAAAATATCAATGCCTTTAACAAATCTTCATTTTTTCCCCTAGATTTCCTCATTTGTGAAAGAAATTGACATACTGTAAAAGGCTTTATATTCGCAAGTTGTTTATTTTGCGATAATGATTTTCCAATTTTGAATTTGTTCACAGGTATTTGAATTCATTAGCGATCACTTTTTTGTATATTATTATTGTTTATTTGCTATTTTAGCGAGTTTTATGAATTCTCAAAGTGCTTCATTCGCAAAAATTATCGAAAATAAAAGCTGCGCCAAAAAAAACTTTTACAGTAAATTGGTTATTTGTCAAATGTTTCAGTTTTCACCATGTTAATTCAAGACAGACTGACTTTAAGAAACTCACAATTTAATGACTTTATTTGTTTCTTTAACCATGTTAATCATTACACTTACAAACTGAGTTCATTACAGAATGACCTGGATTTAGTTGCTTTCATCAGATTACTTCATACCGGTACTCATGCAGAGTTTTCTTTCATCTCTTGAAATTATTCTTGTTCTTTTTTTTTATTTTCAGGTATACAATGTCAAAATCTTCGGCTGTGATATTTATATTGTTTTTTGCACTTTTGCTACGATTAGAAAAATGGGTAAGTATACCACTGGTAATTACATGTCCATTACTGTGTACAATCATGTGTGCGGAATGCAGTTTCCTCATAGTTTTGATGAAAATAAAATAGAAATTTACCGGTACTGAAGGCAGGCTTTTAGTAATTTCACTTTCTATTCTGTTCTTCTGATTATTTGTCTTTCTGTTCGGTTAGTTAGCCCAACTTCGTACTGTAAATGACCATTTTTGATAAATACCCCTTCTGAAAGCTGAAACTTTACATGTTTTAGAGTCAAAATCCCAGTTCTGTTCATCTTCTACATTTAGCAGAATGTTCAGTCAAACAGCCCAGTGAAGATGCAGCCATATTGTACAAGCCAACGTAATGACCCCTTTATTTTAGACAAGCACCCACAAATATGTTCATTTATGCCTTTCTCATTATATTGTCTCCATTTGGCTTTTCTGTACGCTTGGTTTTGATTTTGTGTTTCAGAGATGGTCACTTGTGATTGTAGTGTTATTTATAGCCACAGGGTTGTTTATGTTTACATACCATTCCACACAGTTTAATTCGGAGGGTTTCACCATGGTGATGATTGCCTCTGTACTTTCCGGCCTCAGGTGGACTCTAGCACAAGTTGTCACGCAGAAAAATGAAATTGGTAGGTGAATAAGTAATGGTAGGTGAATAAGTAATGGTAGGTGAATAAGTAATAGATAGAGTACTGTTCGCGAGAATAATTACGGTATTTCGAGGTGCAGCCTCCAAGTAATAACATTCCAGCATAAGGTTCTCCATATGATTTGTATCATGGCCAATTTCCTATACTACTTGTTTGAAACTATGCTCTATTTCAGATAGAAAACAGTTTTAAGCTCCACCCCCTTGTATAAAGCAAGGTATCATTGATAGATTAGTTTGCTCTTATGAAGTTTCATCCCAAAGCCACAATACAAATAATACAAAAAATGAGTCTTATTCATGCGTAATCATAAACATTGGTGTGTCTTACACACATACAACCCATACATAAACAAATACAAAAAAACAAGTATTTCTGCTTCCTTTCTTTGTTCTTGAAAATGCTATATATACTATGTTGCAAAAGAAAGTGTGCACTTTGGTTTTTGTTAATTTTATGTGTCATTTTTAACAGAAATATTATGATGTTTGGTATCAAAATTTTGAGCAATTTATGCTTAATTGCATGTACATTGACATCACATTCAGTCGATAGCAAATTGTGTACAAAGGTAGTGTTCGAATTTCGAGACCGATACATTTTATCAAAATGGGGATATTTAAAATAAATAAGTACACACTCTTTTGCAACTGAGTATAGATAGCAGTATAGTATTTGAAACTAACAGACTGGATAAGAGTCAAGGGTGAATGACAAAATTCTTATGAAATGAAAGTATTACCCTTAGAGAATGAACGGATTATATTCTTTCGCATTAACATTTGAATGTCATTTCTGATTGGTTAAGTCATTTAAATTTGCAATGGTTAAATAACGTATACACAGTCTCAAAAATCAGTCAGCAATTATTACATTTTAGAGCGCTGCACGTTAGAATAGGGTAAACCATTAATTTTGTGATTTTTACATCCGCAACAGTATATATATACGCTTTTTAATGATCGCAAACACTTGTAATCATGAGATGTTTTTCTGCTCTCCTAGGTCTGCACAACCCCCTAGATATGATGTACCATATACAGCCGTGGATGATTGTAGGTCTCTTACCTCTGTCAGCAGCATTTGAAGGTAAGATTTTACCAAGTGTTGTTTTAGCTCAGTTCAGCACTAAGTGCTCATTGTGACCTATTAGCCCCGCCCCCACCCTCCCCCCCACCTTGGCCTTATGACCACTGTGTGTCAGTTGCATGTTATTATCAACATTTTGCTTCAGATGACATCTCCTTTGAAAATACTGCCAATTGTGTTGAAACTTAAGTGTTGTTACTGTTCAAAGTGACCATCATAATCTTAAGAAAGACATTACATTCATTACTGAAATAAATATTTCAAAAGTCATAAGCAAGCTTTATGAATCTTTGTAACAGTTTCATTCCCATTGAATATAATAGGGTTATTAGTATAGTAGCGTGATCCAGCATGCCGGATTTGCTCGAGTCGTGCGTCAGGATGAAGCGTGCAGCGTGCGAGTTTGATCCGACCTGGCGCGAGCCAATCCGTTATGGATCACATTACTATACTAATAACCCTTTTATTATATACCTTTTGACACTTGTCTGCGCAAATAAACTAAATTAAAATGATATTCTAAGCATAAAATTGAAGAAAAACCCTTTTTAGCCAAGAAATATACAAGTAATTCGACGCCATTTTATTGACGTCATCGTATAAACAATTAGTAACGACCCAGTCAAAACCGGCATTAATAGCTCATGTTGATTTTAGAGCCAATTGAATGCACTCTTACAAATTTTGCCGCGCTATTTGTATTCCACGTACATACAATACGGAATTTTTTTCTGTCAGGCCGTATTTCATGGCTGAATATAGGCTGTATTTTTGGCAAAATAGTTGTAGATATATAATAAAGAGGAAAACTGGACTATACTAGTCAAAAATAAGAAATCATAACTGAAAAAAAACCAGGACATATATTAAGTGCTGAGGTGGAGCCTTGATGCATAGTGGCATAGTGGAGTATGAACACAATGTCTCTCAGGTTGTACGACCAAAACCTTCATATCTTCCTTTAGCATGTTTTTGTACTTTTGTGTTTATTCCTTTCACAGTCATGTACTTGAAAAGTTACCCTTAAGTTGTTTTTTTCCAGGTGTTCATTTAGCAACCACAGTAAACTTTTTCGGCTTTGCCGATTACAGTATATTATGTCGTAATCTTGGACTGGTGTTATTTGGAGCGTGTCTTGCCTTCTTGTTGGAATTCAGTGAATTTTTGCTGCTGTCGCAGACCTCAAGTCTCACTTTATCTATATCAGGAATCTTAAAGGTAACCATTTGTTGATAGATACGTACATTCTTCAAACAATAGCTTTAAACAGTCAAAGATTTTCCCACTAAATTTTTAAAATGGACTTGTCCGTCTATCAATTTGGACAATACCAATTATCAATCAAAGGGGTGCTCACTGAAAATTGACAGACTGAATAGCAACAGTATAGATCATGATCAAACGCACTGGTAGCAAAGTCAGTATTACTTGCCACCAACAGGTTAAGGGTTAAGCAGAAAGAATTGCAGACAGGCTTACTTCTGCAAATTTATATTCATTGAAGTATGTGTGGACAGGAAATTTTGACCTAGCCTTCACTTTGTTGAAATGTATATATAGGTGTGGAGTATTTCCTTTCATAGAATTACAATGTTCTTCAACATCTGAAGCTATGTGCATCACCAAAATATTAATGTGATCTTTCAGACCAACCAAGCAATATAGCACTTCCTTTAATCACGCTCCTTGTATGAGCAGTCTTTCATAAGGACACTACCACTACTTTGGCAGTGGTGGGGATCAAACCCGGGATACTGAGGCAAACACACTACCACTGCACCACTGCTGTGTAAATCATGTATGCCAAGAAGATTTTAATATTTCTATATATTCCCCATTTTAGACATACATTAAATTTTTCTATTATTATACCCCCCGAACACAAAGTGTTAGGGGGGTATACTGGATTCAGCTTGTCTGTCCATCTGTCCGTCTGTAGACACAATCTTGTGGACACTAGATCTCCAATACCCCTGGTCAGAATTTCATGATACTTCACACAAGTGATAAGTACAATGTCTAGTTGTGCAACGTCCATGTTTCGGGTCTCTAGGTCAAAAGTCAAGGTCACAGGGGCTCGAGATAGTAAAATCTTGTGGATGCTAAATCTCCAAAACCCCTGGTCAGAATTTGATGATACTTCACACAAGTGATAAGTGCAATGTCTAGTTGTGCAACGTCCATGTTTCGGGTCTCTAGGTCAAAGGTCAAGGTCACAGGGGCTCGGGATAGTAAAATCTTGTGGACGCTAAATCACCAAAACCGCTGGTCAGAATTTGATGATACTTCACACAAGTGATAAGTACAATGCCTTGTTGTGCATGGTCGAGGTTTCGGATCTCTAGGTCAAAGGTCAAGGTCACAGGGGCTCGAGATGGTAAAATCTTGTGGACGCTAAATTTCCAAAACCCCTCGTCAGAATTTAATGATACTTCACACAAGTGATAACTACAATGCCTAGTTGTGCATGGTCCAGGTTTCGGGTCTCCAGATCAAAGGTCAAGGTCACAGGGGCTCGAGATGGTAAAATCTTGTGGACACTAAATCTCCAAAACCCCTCGTCAGAATTTGATGATACTTCACACAAGTGATAAGTACAATGCCTAGCTGTGCATGGTTCAGGTTTCGGGTCTCTAGGTCAAAGGTCAAGGTCACAGGGACTCGAGATGGTAAAATCTTGTGGATGCTAAATCTCCAAAACCACTGGTCAGAATTTAATGATACTTCATACAAGTGATAAGCACCATGCTTAGTTGTGCATGGTCCATGTTTCGGGTCACTAGATCAAAGGTCACAGGGGCTCATGATAGTAAAATGTTGTGTGCTTTTAATCTCCAAACCCGCTGGTCAAAATTTGATTATACTTCACAGAAGCCAATAATCAAAGCATCAAATATTACATAAATTTTAAATACTGTGTCAGTGGGGTGTTCGGGGGGTATTCATCACCTTCAGTGATAGTTCTAGTTCTCATTATGTTTGAGTATTTGTAAGCTTTGATTTCTTTACAGGAATATACTACCATTCACATGGTCTGAGCATTGATTTTATTTATTTCCATCGCAGGAGTTATGTACCCTTTTGCTAGCTCATACATTTAACCATGACAAGATGAATGCAGTGAATGGTATAGGACTGGTTGTATGCCTGGCAGGGATAATTCTACATGTTATACTTAAAGCTGTGCACAGTAAGTTACCATAGACCTTTGTTTTTCTCCCCCTCACCATTTTCGTTTCAAGATGATTTAACACTATCTGAAATAAACTTCTAAAACTTT
Organism: Saxidomus purpurata; assembly: GCA_022818135.1. Classification (NCBI taxonomy): domain Eukaryota; kingdom Metazoa; phylum Mollusca; class Bivalvia; order Venerida; family Veneridae; genus Saxidomus; species Saxidomus purpurata. The sequence continues at coordinate 8,392,032 of JAFMSR010000012.1, forward strand.
CATTGCTGCAAATTGGGTAATATTCATGATAATTCAATTTTGGGGAAGTTCCCACTTTGCTAAAAATCTCGTGAAAAATTCATTTCACAAAGATTTACTATTGGAGAATTCTCCTTTCATGAATTAGCAATACTATCTACCCACAAATTGCGAAATTTTCATCATACGAAAATAACCCAATTTACAGTAAGTATTGACAGCTCCATTAACCTATGTCCTACTAAATTTTTTAAAGTGACATTATGCGCATCTTACCGCACATAGTGTATTTATAAAAGCAATATCAGTTGCTGTGCATTTAAATGTGTTAAACTAATGATAATGCTGCATTAGTATTTGAAGTTGGTGCTTTAGAAATAAAAAAATTGGACTTATAAAATAATAGTTTCTTTCTTCACAGTGATCTCCCTTGTGTTTTGTTGTTGTTGGCAGATATTTAGGCAGTAGAAGGGAAGCAACTCCTGCATGCAGTTGTTTTATTTTTTTTTAATTGACTCTTTCAGTCAAAATAGAAAAAGTAATATTTGGAAAGTTATTATTTCGTACTGGTAGAAGGAAGAGTTTGGTGTATTGTGTTAAAAGATAGTATTTCCTCTACCCTTTTTACACGCACCTATTTCAGCTGGATTTTTACTTGTAAAAAATGTGCATAATTCCACTTTAATTGGACTTGTCCAATCTTCCAATTTTGGCAGTACTATTTAGTTATTCAAAGGGATGCTCACTGAAAATGTACTTACTGAATAACAAGACTAGGAATACAGGTATTAAACATTACATACTGTAAATCACTTTGATTTCGTGCGACAAGAAGTTGGCGATCTTTTTTCTTTAGATCAATTCAGGAGACCATGAATTCGCGAACAGGTGATTCTATATGTTATCGGAAATTGATCATTTCTGGAGAACTTTATTTTAGCGCAATGATGAATTACCAAGAAAATAAAATTCTTCATGATTTCCAGTAAGTGATTGAGGTGGCAAAGAATTCAGAGAAACAAGTCCCATACTTCTGAAATGTATGAAGACAAAATTATGCCCTGTTGAAAGGAATTGCTTACTTCATTAATGAAATGCTTTGAACAGCCAGTTATACTATACTGAAGGGAAAAAGAAACGCAGGGTAACAATATAATTATGCAACAATTTCTTAAATGCTTGGCATAAAAATTTGAAAAACGGTCAGACGACTATCTTGGTCACTGTGTACTCAATCCCATACCTAAAGTTACTCAACCGTGTATTTCACCGTGCCACTTGGAGAAAGTGATAAAAAGCAAAAAAAAAACGTGCAGAATAATGATGACAAGTTCGTCAAAACATCTTATACCAATTGATACTCTTGAGGTATACACATCACTTTCCGCTTTTTAAATTAAATTTGAAGCTTTTGCAATCATGGTACGGCTGACGGAAGTTCAGAGGGGTCTGGCTATTGCATTGCTAATGCAAGGTCAGAGGCAACAACAGGTTGCTTTGCAGTTTGGTGTGAATGTTTCCACCATAGAACGCGTTGTCCGTCATTTGAGAGAAACCGAAAGAGTTGCCGATTGACCGCGATTGGGACGTCTGCATGTGACGTCAAGACAGGGCTATTTGTCTTTCTCACCTGCGTAATCGCCACGTTGCTGCCACTGAAACAGCTTATAATACAGAAGGCAATCATAATCGCCACATTCACCCAAAAACTGTAAGGAATCGATTGCGTGAGGTTGGTCTGCGAGCACGTCGTCCTTACGTTGGTCTGCCTCTCACTCGCGCACGATGTGCGCGTCATATAGTTTGGTTGGCGGCACATGCTCCCAGACAATTTTCAATGAGACAATGGAGACTGGTCTTTTTCACTGATGAGTCCCGGTTCACCCTTTTTAGTCCGGATGGTTGACGTCGCATATACCGACGTCGTGGGGAATGCTTCGCGGACGCTTGCGTTCTTGAGAGAGATAGGTTTGGGGGTGGCTCGGTTATGATCTGGGGGATTGCTCACTAAGTAAAGTCACCTTTGATTGTGGTAGCCGGGAATTTAACCGCTGTATGATATAGGGATGAAATCCTCCACCTGGTTGTAGTTCCATTTGTTCAACAGCGTTACTTAATTTTCCAGCATGATAATGCCCGGCCCCATGTTGCCAGAGTTTGTCAAGACCTCGCAAACCATTACATTTACCCACTTGACTGGCTGCCGTACAGTCCAGATTTGTCCCCAATCGAACATCTGTGGGATGAACTTGACAGGAGGATAAGGGGGCGTAGGAATACCCCCTCTACACTCGACTGACTAAGGACAGCATTGTTGGAAGAGTGGAACAATATCCCAATGAGAAGGATTAATGCACTGATGATTTCCATGCTCAAGAGAATAAGGGCTGTGACAGATGCGCGAGGGGGGCATACAAGATACTGACTAGTCTGTCGATTTCACTTTGCGATATTGGGGGGTACCGTCAAATGTGCTTCATGAATTATTGGTCAAAATCTTACGACATTTTGGTTATTTGTTTATTAAAGATTGTTTTTTATACTCATATAAAATAGTGTATATAACATCAAACACATCACTTTAAATCACCTCAAATGTTTACCGTGCTTTCTTTATCCTTTCAGTATATTTTATGGACAGTTCTCATTATGTTGCACATCTTAATACTGTAAATTGTGTAAATTTCACGTGACGAAAATTTCATGATTTGTGAGCAGACAGACTTATCCAGGAATTTTAAATTCCAGAAACGAGAGTTCTCTAATAGTAAATATCTATGTGAAATGAATCTTTTTGCAGATTTTTCAATTAGCGAAGTAGGAAATTTGTGGAAATAAAGTTTTCGCGAACATTACCCAATTAACAGTACCCTGTTTGCTCAAGCCGTTAATGAATGTGAGGTTTGACAAATAGGCAGTTTGAAATATGTACACAAGTCAAGATTTGTGATGTGTACGGGTACATCTAATGTGTATACACTGTATTACAGTACAATCCATATATAAGAAACTCCTTTGGGACCATTTAAATTTGTTCCTTATATCCAGAGTATGTTATATCCATATAGCTTTTTCATATAAAACAAAGAAGGAAAAAATTTATCCAAGAAAATTTGTTCCTTATAACCGGAATTTGCTTTATATAGAGCTGTTATGTACCGAGTTTAGTTGTTGATAAAATTATGTAAAATATGTTGTTATCTTATTTCAGATCGAGAAGAATCAATGGGTAAAGGGGTGAAGCATATAGAAGAGATGGAGATGTTGACAAATGATGGACAGGCAAATATAAGTGATGAAAATGATGACGAAGAAATATTTAACGTTAGAGAAAACAGATAGCAGTAAAAGTGGCAATTGTCGTTATCCTCTGCAGCATTTTTGTGGCTTTGTTATAACTACTAATGTACCTTACTCCTCCACGCTCTTGGGACCACAAGATTGGTTGTTGTTATTCGCAATATAATTGCATTTTTGTTTATTTGCAATGTATCATTTTGTCATTTTCAAATGAAGGAATGCTACTCATCCCCATTTCTCCCCAACCCCCAAGGCTAAGGTCAAGGTTTAATTTTGACCTTACCTTCTTATTCCAAAGAATTTTATTTTTTTATGTAAAGATTTTGAAACCATCTAACGCTTATGACTTTGCAGCAATACTCGGCTTCTTTGCATGGAGGTCAAGGTTTCGTTTTGGGAGAGATTCTGTTTTGTAGAGCAATATAGCAGATATTTTGTGTAACAGTATTGAAACTTTATATTGCAGTGCAGTACCTATATTTACTTGTTGTTTATGTTATCAATTTTGGTAACTGGACCTCTTATATTTTACCTGTAAGGTTAAGTATTTTTATTCAACAAAAAGTGCTATACAATGTATTGTAAATTGGATAATTTTTGCAATTTTATTTTAATTTTCGCTATTTTTCTTGCGAGTTTCCCACTTCACTAATTTAAAAATATTATGAAAGATTCATTCCACATAGATTTACCACCGGTATTAGGGAAATTCTCCATTCGCTAACTTCAAATTTGCAAGTAAATCTGTCTGCTCACAAATCGCGAAATATTTGTTTCGCTAAAATTACCCCAATTTACTGTAGTTGTGAGCTTTCTGCATGACTGCCTTCTGTCAGCTTGTTAACTTAATTTTGATATAGCGGTAATCTTAAAAAGTTCTGCCAGTTTACCTTTAAGAAAGCATAAATTCATGCCCTCGTAAAATGGCACATAGCAAGGACATTCGTGGTCTAAATTTAAGTAATTCAGGTCTGTAATTATAAAACCTTTTTCATACTTGACCTGATTCATGGAGCATAAAGAGTTATATGATAAAGGCCAGGTAAAAATAAATTCATTGTCTAAAATATGGCAGGATTTTGTCTCTGTTACTATAATTCATGACAACTGTTATTGTCATATTTAAATGGCAATATAATTTTATGTAGATACTATTGTCGTTATGATACTGTTAATCAGTTTGAATTTGCAAGACAAAAAGTTTGCAATTTCTGATAGATCTCCAGGTCAAATCACGAGACCAAGAATTTGCGAACAAGTAACCCCATATGTTTCTGGAAATCGTTCATTACCGGAGAACTTAATTTGAATGCGCAAAAAGATGAATTCGTAAAAAAAGTGCTCTTGCTATAACAAAGTTCTCATGAAAATTTTAGGATTTACAGTATGCATACTTTATTTTTTAACAAAATATTAAATTGTTAGATTTTGAGGATTGTTTACTTTTTGAAGGGATTCTTTTAATACAAGTAGGACTATACGTGTATTTTGTTATAAAAAATTTCTTTGAGAAATGTCACTGATAGTTAAATTTAAAGAATAGTTTTGCTATAAGCAGTGTTTACTATTTATATAACGGTCTAGTCAATTGTTAGTTTAATAGAAAATAAGTCTCTTATAGAAGAGACCTTTGTGTACTTACCGATTTCAAACTTAATTTTTTTCTGACGACATTTTTGTACATACTATGTTAACATTATATTTAAGTTTCAGTAGTTTTAAATATTGTATGAAATATCAGTATTTACCAATTAAGATAAATAAATTTCCAAAATTATCCTGTGTTCTTGAGTCATTTATATTTTTATATTTCAAGGGCCATAATCTGAAAGTGTCATGGTTATCGAACCTGGCCGAAACATAATGTCCACAAACATGTTCAGCAAGTTTGGTGAAGATCAGATGAAAATTGTTTGACTAAGAGAGCGGACAAAGTGTGGATGCTGCCCGCATGCATCAGGTGTTCCTATTATAATGTCCCTTTGGGCATATAAAAATGTCTAGTTACTGTTAGTTGCTGTCTTGTTAGCTGCTTTGCCAATAATGTGCTGGATCTCACCCGTGCAATGAAATGAATGCATTGCAAGTTTCCAGCATATACGGGCATATTATGCAGGGAGGATGTAACCTATAGCCCCTATATTGCATTTGATTTCTGCATAGTAAATTTATATGGGAAAATTGTATCATTTTTAGTTAAAGTAGGCAAATGCTACTGAGTTCAAGTCTGTAAGTGAACAATTGAGGTTAGAGGTACTATAATATTGAAACCACCCTAAGTAACCACATAGTTTTGAGCCCTTGCTTCGCTTTGCACAAGTCCATCAAAACCTACAATGTACCACAGGTACAGAACACTTACTAATTTGAATGTTTTTTCTTTTTTTTTTAAACATTTCTCTCCCACTACCTGCTCCCATCCCTTCACAAGAAAAATCCTGCTGAGGTAGGACCACCCATCCCAAAATTTAACTCGCTGGGGTAAGAACCCCCAGTGACCTGTAATTGTAAAATCCAACAAGGAGTCTCGGATGAAGAGCAGACAAGACTTTTTTCACATTTCAGACCCCTGTGACCTTGACCTTTAACCATATGACCCCATATTGTTCATCTTAATATGTACAACTCAGATTTTTTACATCTCGGGCCCTAGTGATGTTGACCTTTGACCTCAATAACCCCAAATTATATAATATGCACAAGTAGACTTCATACTGATGCTTCACACCAATTGCAAGGGGTTTTGGAGATGAGAAGCAGACAAGATTTCTTCACATGTCTGACCGTAAGACTGACCGTGACCTTGAACCATCTATGACCCTACATTGTAGTATGCACAACTACACTTCACACTGATGCTTCCAAACCATGTTTCAGTCTTCCTAAAAAGTTTTTTAACAGTGCCTGACATTTTGACAGAACAACTGAAACTATTGTGTAACAAGAGCACCGCAAAGCGCAGCAATATACGCCCGAAGTGTTGTATCAGAGAATGGGAGCAAAATTTAGGCTGTTGAAGCCCAACGGACAGGAACAAGAATAAACCAAAATCGAAGTTATATAAAAAAATCTAAGTCCCCAACCAGAAAATCCTAACCAGGTACAAAAATGTCAAAAAACACCAAAACATTGGAGGTACCATTCATGTTGTACCACAGAAAAGTGGTCTCGGTTTTTCCGTACTGCCAATAATAAAAAAGTTACAAAATATGCTATTGATAGTAACATAAAAGGGAAGTAATTCAATAAAAAAATTAAGCAAACAAAATAGGATCTCCAAAATAAAAACAAGAGCACTGTAATCAAGAGCAAATGCAGAGCAATATCCACACAGTTATATGACGCTTGAACCCTAAGTGTGACCTTGACCTTGAAGTGAGCCATCCGGAACATGGCTTCTGCACATCGTCTCAATGTGGTAAACATTTGTGTCAGGTTTCTTCAAAATCATTCACGGGGTTCAAGAGTTACAGAGCAGAAGGGAAAAAAGTCATATGATCTTTGAGCCCTGAGTATGACCTTGACCTTGAATCCAGCCATCCGGAACATTGCTTCTGCACGTCCTCTCGGTCTGGTTAACATTTGTGTCAGGTTTCTTCGAAATCCTTCAAGGGGTTCAAGAGTTACAGAGCGGAAGGGAAACAAAATCATATGACCTTTGACCCCTGAGTATGACCTTGACCTTGAATCCAGCCATCCAGAACATTGCTTCTGCACGTCGTCTCAGTCTGGTTAACATTTGTGTCAGGTTTCTTCAAAATCCTTCATTTTAGGGGTTCAAGAGTTACAGAGCGGGAGGGAAACAAAATCATATCACCTTTGACCGCTAAGTATGACCTTGACCTTGAATCCAGCCATCCGGAACATTGCTTCTGCACGTCGTCTCAGTCTGGTTAACATTTGTGTCAGGTTTCTTCGAAATCCTTCAAGGGGTTCAAGAGTTACAGAGCGGAAGGGAAACAAAATCATATCACCTTTGACCGCTAAGTATGACCTTGACCTTGAATCCAGCCATCCGGAACATTGCTTCTGCACGTCGTCTCAGTCTGGTTAACATTTGTGTCAGGTTTCTTCGAAATCCTTCAAGGGGTTCAAGAGTTACAGAGCGGAAGGGAAACAAAATCATATCACCTTTGACCGCTAAGTATGACCTTGACCTTGAATCCAGCCATCAGGAATATTGCTTCTGCACGTCGTCTCAGTCTGGTTAACATTTGTGTCAGGTTTCTTCGAAATCCTTCAAGGGGTTCAAGAGTTACAGAGCGGAAGGGAAACAAAATCATATCACCTTTGACCGCTAAGTATGACGTGACCTTGAATCCAGCCATCTGGAACATTGCTTCTGCACGTCGTCTCTGTCTGGTTAACATTTGTGTCAGGTTTCTTCGAAATCCTTCAAGGGGTTCAAGAGTTACAGAGTGGAAGGGAAATTGCTAAAGGACTGAGACGGACAGACGGACACCGAGGCGACAACATAATACGTCCCTTCGGGCGTATAAAAAGGCCATAAAGTCCCGATATTTACTGACTGACATGTCAGGCAGACAGGCACTTTTTTGGGAAGGCTGATGTTTGATGAAAATCAAACTAGGGGCTTTGGAGATGAGCTGACATTGACTGGTACCAAACCTAATTGTTCATGTCCTCCGCATCTTTCACTCGGATCATTTCTGAGTTTTATTCCTTTATTTATTCCATAGGATTAGTGTACAAATATTTTTGTCAGGCTATTTCACAGTAACCACTTGATGGAAAGGTAATCTGTTCAGTCAAAATAGTCTTTCAAGTACACATTCCATTCCTGCATGTGTTTAATCATTGTTTAATGATTTGAGCTGTGCTGTGTGAAGTATAGCTCCTGGTCTGTATCCTAGCTGCTTATATGTTTGCCACAGAAAGTCTGAAAAACACAGGAGTTCCTTGTATGTTCTTCTGTAGCATTTGGTGCATTTGTAT
>JAFMSR010000012.1:8400766-8461768 GCA_022818135.1 Saxidomus purpurata
TTGAGGATTTTGAAAGTAGGAGTCCCGGACTCCTTTGTCAGGAAAAATAGGAGTCCCATCTAAAAATGTTGGAGTTCTTAAATGTTTTTAAGAACAGTTCGCTGACCCAAACCGAAGATTGGCTTCTACATGAATGTATTACAGTATTGCAATGGTATGATATAATTGGATTACCTGGGATAACACAAGGAAACAAAAGTGTTTGTTTTTTTCAACTGTATTGCTTTCAAATGTGAAAATATGCAAAACAAGCTATAAGCAATGCAAGCACATTACAACGTATCAAGGGTCGAAATATTGATAATTTTTATAGCAAAATGAAAGTGCTTATTTAGTTATCTGATTCATTACTTTTAATATGCTTAATAAGCACTATTCATTCTATACCAATGCATGAAAAACTTTGTTGCGTGAATGATAAACAAACTGTTCTGTCAACATGTCATTAAAAATACTTCTGCATAATTAAAACTGTTCAAACAACATGGAACTATTCTAACAATAGTCTTATTAATAAAGTGTCAGTTCATTCAATATTCATATGGGTTAACTTCACCTAAAGTAACAGTTCAGTCAATATTTCAATGCATAAACAAACTGAAATTATAGATCATCACGTATTCCTATGCACACACTTGTTACTTTACGCGTTTTTTCATTGAACAGAATTTCACAACTGAAGGCTTGGGGTCAAAGTGCTCAACCTGAAGCCCCTCTTCAACAACTCTCATGAGCTTGGGTCACTGTTTCATGATTAAGACGGCTGCATTGTTTTCATTCTATTGTGGACACTAAATCCTCGTTCACAGACTATAGAAGTAATTGGAGAAACAAGTACAATGCTACATTGTAGCAAATTTGACAAAGTCTGGAAAAACTGTAATGATGATCATGTAGAATGTGTGAACAGGCATTTACTAGTAGCATGTTTAAAGATTTCAGGATATTAACTTTCAGCTGAAAACAGTAACAGCTCTGTCATTATCAATGAAACCAGATTCACCCCAATATATTCTGCATAGCTCTCTCAACTCCACCTCTCCATGGCTTTCCATGTCTTTCACCTTTTTCTGTTTGCATGACTCAAAATAGTGTTCAGCAACTGCAAGCTTTTCACTGAGGCTTTGTCATACGTTGTTTCAAGATTGTCAACAAGTTTATCTATGAATTCTGAAGAAGAATTCTGAAACTGCATTCTTAGATGCTCTCTATCAGTCACTTTTACACAACAATACAGACCATTTTCATTCCCATTATAGACCTTCTCCAACTCTACACCATTTGCATTCTTAAATTGCTGTAACTTAAGTATGCTGGACTCAGCCATCTAAGTTGCTGTCTCTACATCAACATTGTCTCTCTGAAAAATCTTTGACAATTTGTGTATTACAGACAAACCCTGAAACTAGTACAAATGTTACACTTTTCATCTTTGCCAACATAAACCCTTAGCTTCTGGACTGCCCTTGGATGCTTGATGTTCCAATATGTTATACACAGCAGGGTAACAATCTACAGCCAACTGAAGCTTACTGGTTCTTTCAAAGTCAAGTACAACATTATATCACCTCAGACATGGCACGTAGTTCATTGTATCTAACTGCAGAGTTACTGAAATACTTATAAACCATTTTTAGTGTATGTTGATACTCATTGAGGAGAGGGATATCTCTACAAGCTTGTCCAGCAGCAACAGTCAATCTGTGAGCAACACAGTGAATTTAAATCATGTGTGGTGAATACTGTTTCAGTTTTGCCCCTACACCATTAAGCCTACCAGTCATGACCGAAGCACAATCACTGGCTAATGTTATTAATTTTGACATTGGGATACTTTGCTTTCACTTTTGTGGACTGTTATGTCTGTGCTCTCATCTGTAATTAATCCAATAAATTCTGACTGTGAAATGTTGTTGTCAATTTTCTCTTCCAGAGTTTATGGCATCAGGCAGTTGTGTCTTGGCTTCCTCAACGGTGTACAACTTGGCGGCATCTTGAAGATCGGGACATTTGTTCTTTATCTAAAATATTAACTAGATGGGTGTTCAGTTGAACACTTGTGTCGCCCTCTTACACTTTATTTTTATACATTATGCGTCTAATTTTCGGCCTTTCCTTTCACAGTTATCAGATGATGAACAGTTAATTCATAAATACATTGTTTGTCGTGTGTCTTCATATTCATGATATTAAACACAATCACACACGATCCAACACCTAGCAATCAAGTATTGGAAAACACCACATGTGTTTATTGGTTTAACACACGAAACAGATAGACTGCTTTACATTTCTTCAGCTGTCAAATTGTGTCTTGTATATTGTCATGAATTAGGGGCTTGCGTTTCACGAAAATTGTGTGCGTCCTTATGCCGTGGAATCATTGTCTGGATTTTTTAGCGTCCTTTTAGGGAAAGAATGCATGCAAATACGCGGATTTAAGGGTTTATAAGAACACTGCTCCTATCCACTGGGTGACAGTATATGAGTGGTAAAAGGTTTTACAGGGGAGTACGATAATTTTGAGTATGTTACCGTGGTACGTGAAGTTTTAGGTACGATTAAAGACGCGATAGAACCTAACGTAGTCAAGTAAATTATATGGTAGAGGCTTAGCAGAAAGAGAAATTTTACATAATTATTAACAGCCACTTTATAATAAATACTAATTTTCGTCTTACCAGTAAATAAACAAAACTGCATTGAAGCTGCATTTTTCTTCGCTAAAACCCACTGCCATACCATACAACATTTAGTTGAATTATGCCTAATTCCTTTTGACCGGAAGTTGTAACATTTCAACAGTGCGATGAAATGATAAGGAAAAAGATTGACATTCTCGGACACACCATTGACAGTAATTGGATTCGATTCACTGATGAAAAAGTGAATGTTCGCACAAATGTCCAAGAACTTTGACTCAAATTAAGGTCCTTTAAGGATTAAGTTCTTATTTAGTTCAGATTTTGTTCAGATTTGTCACCGTTCCGCACCACTTAACCGCCAAACGGAGGCCGGCCAAGCGTTAATTTGGAATGAAGTACAGGACAATTGCTTTACGTTGACTGGGGAGGAAGACTGCGTTGACTGGGGAGGAAGTTATGGCATATCTAAAAGATGTGAGTCTGTTTATAGTCGACACTGACTCTAGGAATGTTGCTACATGTACACTATGTTTTAAAAGTCAGCTTCAGTGGTATGAAATATCAAAAGACTATGTGGAGAAACCTATAATTTTCTAGCAAATTTTTGGACAAAATCAGCGCCGTTATTGTGCAGCAATTAAGGAATTATTAGATGTAGTGACGTTTATAACTCAGTTTAGATGTCACCTCCTTGGCAATGAATTCCATTTCAGGAGAGGCTGTTTTATACTAATTTATTTTAGGTCGATTGTGAAACAAGTTATCCAACTTATATTAATCACTCTCGACACCTCATTCCTGATGGTATCCATCGCCGTGAAGGTATGAGAGAAGAGAAGCCAGTTTCCCATTTAATGCTGAGTGCCAAGCAAGGGAGCTACTGGTACCATTTTTTACGTCTTTGGTATGACGCGGCCAGGAAGCGAACCCACGACCTCCCGCACTCGAAGCGGACTCTACCACTAGGCTATCGAGCGGAGAGGCTGTTTAAGATTGAGATGGATTATAGGCCTATCATTTAAATAAAAACGGATTAAATGGCAAGGTGGTTAGAGGTCCAATCGCAGTTCGATTTTCGAATCGAATACCACAGTGGGAGAAAACGTGTCAATTTTGACAGTTTATCACCCATACCATATGCGACCCAAATGAATGCCAGTGTTATGACCGGAAGACTATCCTTGCAGATATGAGATTTTTTACAATGACGTCACCAATTAAGTTTTCAGGCTTTTTACGCTTTAGCCAAGTTATGGGATTCTTAAGACGTTATGACATTGTTTTAAAACCAAAACATATCAAACTCAATATTCGAGAGTCTAAAACGGATCAGTTGAAAAAGGACTAAACATTTTTATCAGCAAAACAAACAATGCAACTTGTCCAGTGAAAGCCCTTGAGAGACATTTGTTCGTACCAGATGTTCCTGAGTGCTCTGATGAATTTGTTTAGAAAGGTTTCTTATTTTAAAGAATCACATACTTGAGAAAGGGCGAAGCTTTGTCTTATACAACTGAGATCTGAAGGGGCTACAGCGGTGGAGTCGTCGTGGTACAGTGGTAACGCGTTCGCCTCAGGATTGAAGGGCCCCGGGTTCGATCCCTACTATAGCAATGTAGGCAGTGTCCTTACGCAAGATACAACTAATTTCAGATTGCCTCTCTCTCTTCGAGGTTGATTCCATCTGCAATGAGTCTCGAGAGCGATTAATCTAAGTTGTAAGAACTTGTTTTGCAATCGAGAATAAATAAATTAGTATATGATATATACAGCGGCGGCAACCAGAGGGGCGCAAGACAGGCTGATAAAACGGCATGACCGATGGAAGTCCGACAAAGCTAAAGATGGTTATGTAAGTGAAAATGAGACAAGTCAATTACTTTAAATCTAGGTTTTTAATTAAAGCATTCACAGATAAAATTTAAAATATTTTGTGACTATATTTAAAATATAAAACGTTCAGCAATCTAATGTATTAAATGTTTTCACATAAATCTGAAGTTTATTCTTGTCAGAATTTGAACTCGATTAATGTATCATTATGTTATATTACTAATCCACTACATACAATGTATATCTGATTATTGAGAAATCAGTACATCTTTATGTATTTTGATAATTTGCCCCTACTTTTCCTTTTCGGTAAATGAATGGCTGTAGCGACCACACTTACACAGTTGCAACAAAGGTTACAAATATTTCTTGCTTTATCACGTGTTTTCAGTTTGTCTTTCTATCTCAGATAAAACGCTTTTTGTCTTTTTTTGGAAGTGAATGAAAACGGTTGATGTACACTCCAGTTAATAAGCGGGTGAATGAAAGGTGGTTTCTTGGACTTTACAATTATCATCATTCTCTTTTCTAAGTGTTAAGAGATGGACTCAGTGAACCACCGTAAGTGGTTAATATTTATTTCAGAAATCATCGGAAGTGTGATTGTGTATTGCGTAACATTGAGAAACAAGAGAACCGCCTACGGGTGCCGGCCGCTCGTCTGCTTTCATTCTTTTACGGTTTATTTATTACAATTTTCTGTTTAACAGTGTCCTTGACCTTGACCCCGAAACACAGTCACACAAAATGTTTCCGTAAATAATTATTGTCAGAACAAATTAACCTGATCCTGACCTTTATGCATGAATATTTCATTAAGTCGTTGCGTTGAATAAATTAATTTTCGTGAACGTATCGTGCAATAACGGTTCTTTTCGTTAGAAATACGGACATTCTCGCCGGTTTACAATTGTTTATACTGTTCATAAATGACAAATAGACAAGTACTGACCACTGTAGCCAAGTGGTTAGTATGCAGAATTCTTGCCTAGAAATACAAGGGATCGAGTCATTTATTGTTTTTTCTTTTACTTTATCTGGTACTACTATGTACAACGAATGCAGTCGATCACGGAATGCACGAATATCACATGGTTTGTGTTTCTATTTAAAAAATATTAAAATGTTGAAAAAATGATTAAGATGAAATTCTATAATATTCCTGAAAAATAAAAAGTTTAAAACATTAAATGGGCCAAACCATGAAAAAAAAACAAAAAAACAATTTCATTGACGTTGGCAGGACTCGAACGCACGAGACGCAGATTAGGAATTTTAAAGAACAAATTTGCTACGAACAGCTACCGACTCAGTCGATGTTATCAATAGACCTGAAAGATATTTGTCATTTACTTTAAACAGCTTACTACGTTCCTCTCCGTAAAATGAAAACCGAAGATAAATATAAACAATAAATCGACCGTGAAATTACATTAATAGAGGTCAGAAGGATCAGGTTAATTTGTCCAAGTAATACTAGATAGTAAGTTTGGTCAAAATAATTCCACTTCATCTAAAGCTATTGTGTTTTTCCAATTTTCTATTTTAAGAAAACCCTTGACCTTGACCCCATGAGCCCAAAACGCAATCCCAATACGAATCTTTATCTATATGTATACATGTACTTAATTACATTATGTCAGTTGTAACTATATATTGAATATATTACCGTTTTTCTATTTTAGTTAAAATGAGCTTGACCCCAGGAGCCCCAAAACACAACCCCATTAAAGATCTTATTAAATACTTACTACAAACAAAAGTTGGTTACATGATGTCAACTGTAACTCAATATATTGAATATGTTACAGTTTTCCTATTTTTAGTAACAGTGACCGTGACCCAAAGAGCCCCAAAACACAATCCAATTAAAGATATTCATAAATACTACATATACACTAAGTTTGATTGCATTATGTTCACTGTCACAAAAAAGTGTGTGTGTGAAACTTTCCAAGTCAAGAAGGGGCAATAATCCAGTCCAGACAGGGTTATGTAACTTGTAAAACTATTCCGTCGTTCTATTGTCATTGCTAGTGAACAGGTATTCTAAGTTTCAAAGTGATAGCTTTGATAGTTTTCATGTAAGTGACCTAAACGCAAAACTAAACCAACGCCGGCGTCGGCGCCGACGCGAACAATCGAGTGATGGCAAAAACTCGTCATTTCTTTCAAAAATCAGACGAGCTAATAAACTAATGTCTGCAGCGACCACACCTGCTAAGGTTATATATTAATTTATATGTACTTGCCAACTCTTTTTATCAGAAATCTTGTTCATAATATTCCATTGCTGATTGACTGATTGGCTTGATTTAACGACACTTCGGCACAATAAAAACCATATCGCGTGTGGTAGTGTCTGTCTCAAAAATGATTTATGCTGTTTAAAATTGGACACTCTATTTTTCTATATCGATAACATCCGTCTAGGTAGTCAATTATCTGTTTGAGATCTAAATTGTCAAAACGTGCATGCACTTATGTAGCGTTGCAATGTTTTTGCCGATTCAGCAAAAGTTCTACACAGTGTATCAATAGGTGTTTCACGTTGAAATCAGTATCGCAAGCAATACAGGTTGGTTTGTCTCCATTGTTCAAGTAAGCCTAGTATGTCCAATGCTGAAACGAGCAAGTACAACCTCTTCTTTTCGTATTAGTGTGAAAACGTTGCTTGATTTCCCTACTTTTGGATTAGCTGATTTTAGTTTGTTGAAACTGGCATTGTCCCGCGAGGACTACCATTTACTTTTTTTAAAAAACGTTTTCGAATCGATGGGTAGCGTTTTGGTCAGCCTCATTCCCGAAATACCAATATGGCTGGGTGTCCAACAGTAAACTATTCATTTTTCTGTAATTAAATCTGCATGTTTTTTTTGTAGAACTCTTGAAACAGAGAGGGTTTTTACGTTCCTGTTATGAAGAGCTTGCAGTGCAGATATGAGTGTATATTTGCAGGGTCTAAATGACATATATTTGTAAAAATATAAACTCAACCAATTATTTTGAAATCGTCTATTAAAAACGCTTTTTGTCGGTTTTGGAAGTGAATGAAAACGGAGACGGAGTTGATGTACACTCCAGTCTTAATAATCGCGTGAATGAAAGAAGGTGGTAATGCTTTTTAGTTTACGGGACGAAGATATAAAGTTTAGAGCAAGATCGACAGCTTTCACTTCGGCAGAAAATAATGAAAAGAAGTTTAGAGGTATACAGAGGGGATACAGTTGAGCAACCGACTCGCTCTTTGTCCTAAGATCCGTCCCTGTAAATTTGCATATATGATTGCAATTTTTAAATCGATAGACATACAAAGATTTATATTTTATTCCTCTGTGCACCACTTTGTTTTATATTTGTGAGTTTTGAAAATAAGGAGATTACATATTAAAACGGTAAGTGTCTCATTTAATTTGTTTACAGTTGGTTGATCAGCTTCAGAAAAAATTGAAATGCTTTTAAGTATTTAAGAGGCTTTGTGCATTCAAACAATGTACATGCAATCAAAAAGTCATGGATTTTAAAACTGACATAAAAATATATCTACAAACTACTTGCAAGTTTCAGACATAGATACTCTGTGATATTTGCATATTTGTTTCACTCCAGCGATTTGTTATACAGTATTATACCGAATTATATCAGATACCTCGTGTTTTTGCATTATTTATAACCAAGAACTTCTGTTCCATAGTTGAGATTAAAGAACAGTTCAAATTTCAAAGTTTCAAAGTTTATTTACAAAAAATTTATCCCACAAGAGTCCCACAAACTATGGGCTGCATCATTTTAGGATTATAGTAAGGAAAGAATGTCATTGAAGGTTTGTGACAGAATACGCGTGTTTAGTGTTACAGCTGAATTAAATATTATTTCCATAGGATATGCCAAAACTTCGTTTATTGGATTTAACTGGAATGTACTGAATTTGGTAAGCATATTTATTAATTCTTTATTCCATATGTGTTAAGTAGCGAAATGAGGATTCGCTTAGAAGAAATAGTTTCTTCACTACGTGAAAATTCTGTTAAGAAAAATATTGAATACTTCAGAGCCACTTTATTACACAGCTAACCTCGTCCCGATGAACAAAAATGTATTTTAAGACTAGGTATCTCTTACGTCAATACTAATTGAAACATAGATAATGCATTTTTGTGTAATAAATTATTAAGTCTTTAGCGCCTGGACCAACAAGTCTAAATCCAAAATCGAAAACAAAAGCGAATAGACTTGTAACAAGCCCCAAAAGACATTTCACATTTTGCATGCAGGTAAATATATGTAGGGATATAAACATGTAGATAAAGCTAAAAGCTATCACTGCGTTTATTCAAATAATTATATCATATTCTACGCATACATAGTCTTGCGTGTCCTGAAAACGTAAGACCAAACGCTAGACTCTTTCTTTTCTTGAGTATGTCCACAATCATCTCTGCATTAACTCAATGACCATATGAATGTTCACAAGTCCAATACGCCCTCTAGCCAGGCAGGCTCTCTGGTACGTCTTCAAACGTCTCGTGCTATAATTACTGACGATTTACGCAGAGTTCTAGTACATGTATAGTCTTTTTATATGATTTCATTTGGAGTTCAGCTACAGTCCATGCATACAGTAGTTCGTTCGTAGACGAGTTTGGTTTTGAACCGATTAAGAAACCTTTATACATTTTCATTTTTTGCTAGACTCCAATAAAAGAGTTTCATCTGTTTAAGCGTTTAAGTGACAAGAGGTCTGTTAACTTATATATGATAAGGCAATGTAACAAAACTGTACAATATAATTTATTATGTTTCCGCAATATTGTCCATGCGTAAAAGTGTGAATTAAAAGCTGACGGAAATATGTCATATTCGTTTAACTTGCTTATCTTTTTAAAGGCATATGCATAGGTTGTAAGGTCTATAGTATATTTCAGT
The DNA here is from genome assembly GCA_022818135.1 of Saxidomus purpurata. Classification (NCBI taxonomy): domain Eukaryota; kingdom Metazoa; phylum Mollusca; class Bivalvia; order Venerida; family Veneridae; genus Saxidomus; species Saxidomus purpurata. Next base: position 8,410,171 of record JAFMSR010000012.1, read on the forward strand.
TCAAATAGATTTCATTATAATAATAATATTAATAATAATGTCTTTATTTAAAGAAGGTTTATACATAAAGCAATGTTCAAAACATATAAAACTTATTTACAATGTGGCCTTCTAGAAAAGTAACAAAAAGGCAAAGAAAAACGGTAAATGAAATAACAATCTATACAAATTATGCAAATATAAATTCGATCCCGACAAACACTCGTCATTACCTCAATAAGTGAAATGAAAAAGGAAGTTCTTGTTGGCGCCGCCGATGACGGCGGTGGCCTATTATGGAATACTTTTTCCGGAAGTACATGCTAGGAGCGGTTATTAGAATGCGAAGAAAAATGGTTTTAACTGTATGCCAAAATAATACGCAATAGACATTAAAATATTGATTATACACATTTCCTTCATTAAAACGTAATTGTTTAATTGTAATGTTCCTTTTCATATCTTTTAGAAAAAATACGAAAACCTACAAACAACTTCTCCCTTATTGGTTTTGCAAAATTATAATATGAGCTTATTTTTTACCACGTGCTTTAAAGTCAGTCTCCGTGGTGTAGTGGGTAAACTGATGACCGTCTAATTTTACGAGTGGAGTTCGAATCCCGGTCAAACCCAATTTTTTAAAATAATTTTTCTTCCGTTTTTTTTTCAGCTTTAAAACCACCATGATTTTAAATGTTTTCTGCAAATATTCATAAAAATTTTCATTCAAATCAAACTAATAATGATTGCTTATCAAAAAGCTAATTTTAGCTATATAACGCCACACATGTACAAAACTATTTTCGGCGCCCTTTGATGCTTTGCATCAATGGTATTCTTGTATTTGTATTTGAAAGATGATATTGAAGAGATATTTCTGATTTCAAGAGGTATTTTATTCCAAATATCAATACTGGTGTAACTGAATGAATTTTTATAATAATAATAATAATAATAATAATAATAATAATTTCTTTATTTTACGAAGGTATTACACATTAAGTTATGTAACAAATTACATATTCTTATTTACAATGTGGCCATCGATAAAACTAAAAAGAAAATAAAGCAAATACAAAACTATCAAGTGGAATAAACACATAATTAAAAACACACATGTCAGAAACAGACATAAGAATTATGTACACCCGACAAACACTCCTTAATTTTAGATTTTAAATTCAATGGCAAGTACACAATAGTATCACAAATGTAACAGTAAGAAAAACATTTAAGTAACTGACATAAATGCTATAATACGAAGCACGATAAAACAGTCGATGAATACAATAAACAGTTTAAGCTTTGGTCTGTTCGTCTAATAGCATGTTTTTGTAGTTGTGTTTAAATGAATTAAGTGAAGGAAGATTTCTGATACTTGGTGGTATGGTTCTCCATATATTTGCGCTGCTGTATGTGAATGAATCTTTTAAATAAACTGATCTTGGTTTCGGTGGAACAATATCAAGACGTTCAGTTGAACGTAGATTATATCTGCTATTGGTTGAAAAAGTTATAAGATTTGAAATATAATTTGGAACTTGGCTATTTTTACACTTGTAAATAAGTAGCCCCATGTGATAAACACATCTATTTTCAAACGAAAGCCATTTTAATTCTCTGAACATATCACATGAGTTAGTTCGTAATGGTTTATTTAATATAATTCTAGCCGCTCTCTTTTGAATTTTCGTTATTTTATTAATATCCGATTTGCAATTTATTCCCTTTCCCCATACAGTACAACAATAGTCAAATAATGGCATAATATATGCGTTATAATACATTCGCTTCATGTCCTCAGACAAGAAGTATATAATATGTTTTAATAATGCTACTTTTGAGTTAAGTTTACTACATACTTTTGATATTTGATATTTCCATGAAAGTGTGTTATTAATACATATTCCTAGGAGTTTTTGAGTGATAACATTTTCTATCAGAGTTCGTCCTATTTTCAATTTTAACTCTCTTACTGTTTTGATTTTATGTTTTGAAGATAACACCATACATTTTGATTTTGTAGGGTGCAAAGACATATTATTCAGTATACACCATTCATTTATACTGTTTAGACTTTTTTGAAGATTATTTTCTATGTCAGATACATCATAACTTGATTTATAAAGTGTTGAGTCGTCTGCATAAAGATCAATATTTTTCATATAATTTGTTCTAGGTTTGTGATGTCTTAAGTCATTTCTTTCCGATGAACGGAGTCTATAACGTGTATTTTTCGAAAATGTTAATAACTCAGTCAGATATTCCGGTACTAGCTGGTGTTGGCATTTAAATATAAGTAAACCTGTATGGTAGGCACATCTATTTTCGAATTTTAACCATTTAAGTTTATTAAACATATCTGAGGAACTAGTTTTTAATGGTTTATTTAATATAATTCTGGCAGCCCTTTTTTGAATTTTATTTATTTTATTTAGATCTGATTTTGGGCTCATTGTATTGCCCCAGACAGTACAACAGTAGTCGAAACATGGTACCAAATATGCATTATAAAATGTATTTTTCATTTCATCTGACAAGTAATAGATAATACGTTTCAACAGAGCTATTTTGGAGTTTAATTTATTACACACTTGAGATATTTGGAATGTCCATGAAAGTGTGTTGTCAATTAATACACCTAGTAATTTATACACCTTAACGTTTTCAATGGCGACATTTTCTATTGATAAACGTAACTCACGAGTATGTTTTAGCTTATATTTTGTAGTCATCAACATGCATTTAGATTTGCACGGGTGCAGTGACATATTATTTAATTTACACCAGCTATCGACTTCGTTCAAGTTGTCTTGAAGTACGTTTTCAATATTGTTTATGTTATAATCAGATTTGTGGACTGTAGAGTCGTCAGCGTACAAGTCAATGTTTATTAAATTTGAAGAAAGGGCTATATCAATTCAATTGACATTAAATATTTTGACATTTTTTTGTTCAATATTTCATCAATCTCGTTATCTGGACTAATTTGGAGCTGTTGATCTAGTAGAGGAGGCGATTACTCCAAGCGGTTTGAGCGTTTACAGCGTTTTGGTCTAAGGGAAATAACTACATTACAAGAAAAAGAAATATTGTACATACTTGCTCCCTTGTTACAACATGTTGTTTGAACCGATTAAGAAACTAGCGTAAATAATACTCAGACAAAGTTTTCGACTTTTCAGCATTTAGATACAGTCCACAACGTATGTGTCATAATAAATGTTAGTAAACAACAGTAAGAACGGTAACAGAATACATATTTCCCCAAAAACGTTTCAATTTTTATGTCGTTTTAATGTTACAGTTGTGAGTCAGAACTTTTGACGTTACGTAGACATATATTTTATATTCTTTAGCATATTTCAGCGCTCATGTATCTTTCCAATGATTATAAACACATATATTTATGATATAGCAGATTAAAGCAGCAAAGTACCTCACGTGCTCTTTTTGTTTTGTGGTTAACGTTAATTACACCATTAGACTGGGTATAATTAAGGAAAACCACACCCATCTTGGGTCTCTGGTAGATTTCTTCTTTAACAAGACCAACTTGTATCGCTGTCTGTTAAACTAAACATTTTAGATAATCATTGAAGAGTGTTCCATTCAGTCCCGAAGATTTTATTCAGACATAACAAAAGCATTCAATTGACACCTTTCTTTCACATTCGTTGTACTTTTGAATTGGTTCGATGTAAAATGTATATTACATGTAAAGTGTTATTTGCTAGCTAAAACGTACACGATACGTACAAGCACAACGAAAACGATATGAATGTATCAGAACACTTTCTTCTTTCACATTTAAAAAATTTAATTGGCGCAATTCCATTTAAAAATAAAATTACAAGTTTATGCCAACTTCAATCTGTTGATATTTTGAAATTTATTTACTGTTTGAAATGTTACAAAATTCTGCTATATATACAGTAGTAAAAGTTTCGAAGTTACATTTGTAAAAGTTAACTTATTAACTAGTTTGCAAATCCCCATCGGGGATGCTAGACCGGTTACTAAAGTTAGCAATTGTTTCCTGATTTCGTTAGAAATCGGGAGTCTCCTTTGCGATGCGTGTATGTGGTCGCACGGTCGCAAAACTGTCCCATTTTTCAAAAACTATAAAATGATTTGTATTCACTTATTTTTCAGGAAATATCCCCCCTTTTTCACAACGCCATCTTTATTTTTATGAGTTTTGCTCAGTGAACATTGTTCAGTGAGCACTTCTCACAGGGAGCATTGTTCAGTGGGCGCTCCTCACAGTGAGCATTGTTCAGTGAATAATTCTCAAGGTGAGTGTTGTCCAGTGAGCACTATTCACAGTGAGTATTGTTCAGTGAGCACTTCTCATGGTGAGCATTGTTCAGTGAGCACTTCTCACAGTGAACATTGTTCAGTGAGCACTTCTCACGGTGAGAGTTGTTCAATGAGCATTGTTCAGTTAGCACTTCTCACATTGAGCATTGTTCAGTGAGCACTTCTCACGGTGAGAATTGTTCAGTGAGCATTGTTCAGTGAGCACCTCTTACAGTGAGTGTTGTTCAGTGAGCACTTCTCACGGTGAGAGTTGTTCAATGAGCATTGTTCAGTGAGCACTTCTCACATTGAGTCTTGTTCAGTGAGCACCTCTCACAGTGAGTGTTGTTCAGTAAGCACTTCTCACACTGAGTCTTGTTTAGTGAGCACTTCTGACATTGAGTATTGTTCAATGAGCATAACTCACGGTGAGTGTTTTTCAATGAGCACTTATCATGGTAAGCATTGTTCAGTGAGCACTACTCACAGCGAGTGTTGTTCAGTGAGCACTTCTGACAGTGAGTTTTGTTCAGTGAGCACTACTAACATTGAGTCTTGTTCAATGAGCATAACTCACGGCTTATCATGGTAAGCATTGTTCAGTGAGCACTACTCACAGTGAGTGTTGTTCAGTAAGCACTACTAACATTGAGTCTTGTTCAGTGAGCACTTCATGGTAAGCATTGTTCAGTGAGCACTACTCACAGTGAGTGTTGTTCAGTGAGCCCTTCTCACAGTGAGTGTTGTTCAGTGAGCACTACTAACATTGAGTCTTGTTCAGTAAGCACTTCTCACAGTGAACATTGTTAAGTGAGCACCTCTCCATTGAGTATTGTTCACTCACGGTGAGTGTTGTTCATTTAGCGTTACTCACATTGAGTCTTGTTCAGTGAGCAGTTGTCACAGTGAGCGTTACTCACATTGAGTCTTGTTCAGTGAGCACTTCTCACAGTGAACATTGTTCAGTGAGCACTTCTCACATGGAGTATTGTTCAAAGAGCACTTCTCATGTTGAGCATTGTTCAGTGAGCACTTCTCACATGGAGTATTGTTCAATGAGCACTTCTCACGGTGAGTATTGTTCATTGAGCACTTCTAATGGTGAGAATTGTTAAGTGAGCACTTCTCGCGGTGACCCTTGTTCAGTGAGCACTTCTCACATTGTGTGTTGTTCAATTAGCGCTACTCACATTGAGCCTTGTTCAGTGAGCTTTTGTCACAGTGAGCATTGTTTAGTGAGCACTACTCACGATGAGTACGATTCACCTGTATAACTGTTCAGTGAGCACTTCTGATGGTTAGCACTTCTGACGTTGATAACTGTTCAGCGAGCGCTACTGGCTGTGAGCATTGTTTAGTGGGCACTACTCACGGCGAGTACTATTCCCCTTTATTACTGTTCAGTGAGCATTTCTGATGAGCGCTACTGGCTGTGATCATTGTTCAGTGAGCACTTCTCACGGTAAGCCTTGTTCCGTGAGCACTTCTCACAGTGATCCTTGCTTAGTGAGCGCTTCTGACTGTAAGCATTGTTCAGTGAGTACTTCTCACGGTGAGCATTGTTCAGCGAGCGCTACTGGCTGTGAGCATTGTTCAGTGAGCACTTCTCACGGTAAGCCTTGTTCCGTGAGCACTTCTCACAGTGATCCTTGTTTAGTGAGCGCTTCTGACTGTAAGCATTGTTCAGTGAGTACTTCTCACGGTGAGCATTGTTCAGCGAGCGCTACTGGCTGTGAGCATTGTTCAGTGAGCGCTACTGGCTGTGAGCATTGTTCAGTGAGCACTTCTCACAGTGTTCCTTGTTTAGTGAGCGCTTCTGACTGTAAGCATTGTTCAGTGAGTACTTCTCACGGTGAGCATTGTTCAGCGAGCGCTACTGGCCTTGAGCATTGTTCAGTGAGCACTTCTCACGGTAAGCCTTGTTCCGTGAGCACTTCTCACAGTGATCCTTGTTTAGTGAGCGCTTCTGACTGTAAGCATTGTTCAGTGAGCGCTTCTGACTGTAAACATTGTTCAGTTAGAACTTCTAACAGTGAGTGTTGTTCAGTGAGCGCTTCTCATGGTAAGCCTTGTTCAGTGAGCGCTTCTGACTGTCAGTGTTGTTCAGGGAGCTCTTCTTACGGTAAGCCTTGTTCAGTGAGCACTTCTCACAGTGAGTGTTGTTCAGTGAGCGCTTCTGACTGTGAGCATTGTTCAGTGAGCAATACTCACGGTGACCACTGTTCATCGAGCACTTCTCACGGTGACCACTGTTTAGCGAGCACTTCTCACGGTGACCACTGTTCAGCGAGTACTTCTCACGGTGCCACTGTTCAGCGAGCACTACTCACGGTGACCACTGTTTAGCGAGCACTACTAACGGTGACCACTGTTCAGCGAGTACTAATCACGGTGACCACTGTTTAGCGAGCACTACTCACGGTGACCACTGTTAGCGAGTACTACTCACGGCGATCACTGTTCAGCGAGCACTACTCACGGTGACCACTGTTAAGCGAGTACTACATACGGTGACCACTGTTTAGCGAGTACTACTCACGGTGACCACTGTCCAGCGAGCACTACTCACGGTGACCACTGTCCACCGAGCACTTCACATCGTGACCACTGTTCAGTGAGCACTACTCACGGTTAGAACTGTTCAGTGAGCAGTTTTGAGATATTTTGGAACTTCAAATTATATCATAACTTTGCCTGACAAATTTGAGATATTAGGCGAGACCTTGATCTATCGCTTGTGACTCCTGCCTCTCACCCTTCAATTTTATAGCATTTTCGGGACATTTAGGATTTCGATCTTTGCTTGCGATGTATACGCACGTGCGTATTGTGCGTAACTTCACTGCTGATGCTGCCCTATATTATATGGGACTCGTGGCATTTATTTGTAAATAAACTTTGAAACTTTGGCTGTTGATAGTTTTTATATGTTTGACATTTTCAGGATGAGTGTGATACACATTAAATTGAGTGATTAAAATGTTTGTAATAAATACTGACTCAAAACATTATTGCCCTTTACTTCGAATGCATCTGTACACAATTTTGGTGCTATACAATAGATTCAACAAAATATATTTAATATTGAACTAGGGGGCGTAAGAAGTTTAGTGCATATACAATTTAAGGAATATTACAATAATCTTCTTAAGTTCTTAACATGCCCTAGGGTCACATCATGGGTTTAAGCAGAATATACAAGCAAACGGAATTTCAGTTTGCCGTTTCGAATACCCCTCGTATTCTGATTTCATGTATTTCAAGTCTAACTTCACCCTCGAAAACTAAGTGTTGACTCACGCATCGTAAAATACGATAAGTATTATAATTTTTTTCGACGTAGTCGTATACTTTTGATTTGAACTTCCGTTGGTATGGACGCGTTGCTAACCAACTTCGTTATAATGTGACCAATCAGAATCTGCAAATTATTGGCTAGCGTTTCGGTACCGGAATAAGCAGTGTACTGCCCGGGAGCCTTCTGAAACACAAAATGTGTATATTTTTTTATATTATAGTTATTTATAATAAATCATGTTGCAAAAAAGGAAAAAACAGAACACGTTATGTCAAGGTTTCTGGACAGTACGAAGATCAACTTTTGTATTCAACGAGGTGTTGTCCGGGGCCGGACATCTAGCGTCATTGATTATTGGCTAGCGTTTCGGTACCGGAATAAGCAGTGTACTGCCCGGGAGCCTTCTGAAACACAAAATGTGTTTATTATGTCACCTACGTCGACCATCTTTTTTTTTAAAAGATATTACTTGTTTCTTCTATATGTCGTATGAGAAACGCACCGAAGCACGTCGTGGGTAGTAAATTGCACTAATGTGTCGGAAGCATACTGTCAACACTTTGTCAAAAAGTCTTGATGTGGTCTTCGCTGAATTATGCGCTAAATAATGTGGGGTTCTAATTGTGGTCACTAGGTTAAATTTGAGAACAAAAGGGACATTATGGCCCTATATCGCTTTTCTGAGAATAATTACACTTTCCGATATAGAAGACAAAGCTTTAGAATGTATGTCTGATAACTTGGAACTCCAAAAAGAATTCAACATTGAAAATGCATTATAAAATGAAGCATAATTATGGTTCACGAGCTTCTCTGCGAGTACAGTGGCAAACGCATCTCATTAGAGGTCATCACCGAACCATGTGCCTACAAGAATTACATTGAATTTCACTGCACACACTGTCCAAATTCCATGACTGTATCTTCACAATAAAGAAGACAAGACAAGATTAGGCAGGGATATTCAAGGTTAAATATTCAAATTTGAAGACAGGGAAGAGTTAAGATTATTGAACGCTGCACTTTCTTTCAATGGTTTTGAAATTATTTATCGGATGATTATGTTTAGAAACAAATCCTTGACCTTGACTCCATTAGCCCCAAACACAATCCAAATAAAAGTCTTTGTTTATATGTATTACACATTTAATAATTTAGCTACATTATGTCAATTGTAACTAGAGATATTGAATATATAACCGTTTTTCTAATTTCAGTCACATCAACCTTGACATTGACCCCAGGAGCCCCAAAACACAACCCCATAAATGATCTTCTTAAATACTTACTACAAAAAAGTTGGTTACATTTTGATAACTGTAACTAAAGATATTGAATATATTACGGTTTTTCTAGTTTTTGAAACAGTGACCTTGACTCCAGGAGCCTTAAAACACAATCCAATTGAAGATATTCATAAATACTTTCTACACACTAAGTTTTGCTGCATTATGTTCACTGTTACAAAAACATTGTGTGTGTGAAACTTTCTAGGTTAGAAAGGGGCAATAATCCAGTCAAAATACACGACAGGGTTATGTCACTTAATCTTGTAAAACTATTCCTCGATTTTATTGTTCATTTGATAGTGAACAGGTATTGCAAGTTTCAAAGTGATAGCTTTGATAGTTTGCATTTAAGTGACCTAAACGCAAAATTAAAAAAAAATCAGACTAGCTAAAAATGACAAAGTCCCAAAATATTAAAAATATTCCCCCCCTATGTTTGACTCAAAAACCCAATTGATATATTGAAGTACATTACCTATTTTTTTAAAAAAGGGACTGGTTCGCTTAATATGCACATTTGGCCGCGTTTGGAAGACAATAATTTCTTTTTGAAAAATTAGATAAGCTTAAAATGGGCGTCATATTTAAGGTTCTTGGTCACTGCATTTGCTCTAAATGTCCTCTATCAATATTTGAAGTATCAACTCAATCTTTTCAATACTTCAAGTAATATTCCGGACAAACATATTACATAAAGGGAGGCAGTTAAAATGAAGTCAGATAGAGTCATGGTTCTTGGTCACTGCACTTTCTCTCAATTTACTCTATCCATGTGTGAAATATCAAATAAATCTTCAATATCGTGAAAGGTATGCTCCGAACAAGCATATTACCGGTTTATAAAGGGAAAACAAATCAAAATTTGGGGGTAAGAGTTATGGTTCTTGGACACTTCTTCTGAATGATTTGTATCAATATGTAAAGTATCAATACAATCCCTTTAATACTTTTCGAGTCATGCTCCGCACAACATTTTTACATAAACTTTAAGGGGATTACTTAAAAATGGTGAAACGTTGTAGTTGTAGTTCTTAATCTCCCTCGGTGACCTCTATCAATGTATGAATGATACTCAAGACAAGAAATCTTATGGTGGACATACAAACGTATATACAAACGGACGGACAAAGCGGAGGATAAAAACTGTTTTTAGGAGCTCCTGGGTTGTATAAACGATGTTTATGAATATGGTATAATAATATTCATATAGGAACATTTCGATAACACAATATCTAATACTTTATCTATGTTTCTTTCTTTCCTGTAAATTAAAATGAATGTTTTCTGTTCTAAATGATTTTTAGCACAAAAGTGGACGCATCTTGTTATCAATTTATAAGCCAATGAGTATATTTGTTTCTTTGGACAGGGAATAATGGGTAACTCGCCTAAAAAGACTGCTACAACATCTTTACTCCCGTGCTATTACTACAATAAAGGATCGTGTGAGCAAGGAAAATTATGTCCTTATATACATGTGTGCAGGCGTTATGTTGAAGGAAAATGCTCTAGTTGCGACAAAACCCATGATGTTTCCAACAAATGTATCACGTCTCAACTTAAGCGCCATGGAATAAAAGTGAGCAAAAAGGAAAAAGTCAAATATCTGGCAGATCTAAAGGCAGTTTTCTGTTCCAATAAAGGTAAGTGGAGAAAGCCGCATATTTTTAAAGATGATTTCCGTTCCATAAAACGAACACTTTATCTTTTATGCTCATTGAAACATTTTGTAACTTACGTATGTTTTTTTAATATTGTTTTTGTTTGCGGCACAAGGTTAATTGCACTAGAGTGTCTTTTTCACATGGACTCTTAAAGTGGTACGTATGGCAGTTTAGCATACAGGGTTTTGCCTAATGTGACTATGATCATGTCACTTGTGGGGAACGAACCTGTGATTTCCGGTCCTGAGACGCTTGATTGTTGACATTATCTTAGTTTACGTATTTCAACAACTTGCTTAATCTTCTTGTATTTGGTAGTCAATGGAAATTGACTGAATTCACAAAGTTTAACGTGAATTGTGAGGTTACTAATGAAATTGCTGTCTAATCTCCACCACCTATCACCTGTAATCAACAGCCCCTCCTCACAACAGTCACAATTTCGATTTCATAAATGCCTTTTCCGTTATAAAGTAACACCACGTTAAATGACAGAAGTGTGACAGAAACCATCATATCTCAAACGAATGTGTCTCGTTTCAATATGGTTGCGGACAACGTGCACAGAATTATGACTGATGAAATCTCTGAAGCAATACTTTCAGTTGAAATGTACCTTATTCGAATAAAATTGAATTAGTCATGACCGACTTTATAAGCCGGGAACGCCCTGAAAAACCGAAGCACATCGTTGCTGATGTTAACACAGATCTTTATGGAAAGGCAAACCAATATGTGATCACCGTCAATCACACGCATGTCAATATTATTTATTTATGTATACGTGAAATATTGAATAACAGATGTAATCAAAGCGCTGAAGACACTGAATTTGTTTGTGTATTCAAAATATATGTCCTTTGTTTTGTTGTGACGGCTATTTCAGTCTATAATCTTCATTAGTGAAGGCTATACCAGTTGGTAATAAGATATGAACATAATGCAACAGTTATAAATCGTATTTTGGATCGAATTGTCTCTGTTTCTATTCCCGGTACACATAGACAGCAGGGGTTTTCACTGTACTCAACAAAATGTTTTCGAAGTAACGATGTTCAAATGTTTTACTGCAGTCATTGATATGTATTTTAACAAAATAGCTCATTTGATGCGTTTCAAGAAAACGAGGTCTACAGTCTAATATATGGTAAATTGCCTTCTACTTAAAACAATCACTACCTATGAAATATAACAAATCGTTTAAACATCGACATTAACGTTTTCTGCTTAAGGTGCCCACGCGTATTTCTAATACATGTAGGAACGCATACTAGCTGGCGCCAGGTTGGCAGAATAAACATATCAGCAATAAGGAAAGTTATAATTACGTCCCTTGCCGCGCATTGAATAAAATTTATGAATGGATGGATATAATCGTAAAAAGAGAATGTGTATACATGCGCGTAAATATTCCTGGCTGTTCAAAATATTTCATTCTTTAAAATGACGATCAGGGTTAGACATTTTGTTGTCACAGAAACTCCGAAACATATGTTTTCTTTCCGCACAAGGTTTAAGAAATGACCGGCGGGTTAAGAAATCGGAACTATTTCTATAGGGTGTATATTTATAGTTAATCGTCCCTTATTTTTATGCATCATTGTAAAATGAAATACATCCGCGGTTCTTTTTCGAAAACAGTTTACTTTCGTTATATTTACAAAATTTAGCTGATGCTGCATGACTTTATAACATTATATATTTAAACAATACAACTTTCATGTCTGCAATGGCCAAATGGTTTCAAATGAAGAATCCTAATCTGGGATTATATGCTGACTGACGTGCCGGAGCTACTTTCAGATTTGGTACTTATGGAGTAGGCTTCGGAAAACGGTATGTAAATTTGTTTACTTCACAAACAAATAAAAAGGCACACTATCTTGTTTTCAGGAAAGTATACACTTTTAAGAATTCGCACTACAATTAATTTTGTTTTGACAGAAATTGAAGGCCAGCCATCTTTAGTCCCATGTTATTACTACAATACGGGAGCCTGTCCAAAAGGAAAGATGTGCCAATATTTACATATTTGCAGAAGGGGTCTAGTAAGCAAATGCGGAAAGAATTGCGACAGAAACCATGATATATCAAACGAATGTGTCTCGTTTCAATGTGATCGCCTTGGATTAAATACGGACAACGTGCACAAAATTATGACTGATATGAAGGCAGCTGTATCTGATAACCTAGGTAAGTGCATCAAAACTTTCCAAACCTTCAAAATACTACGAATATACATTATGTATACATGTACTTTTGTCGGCTCTTCCAAATATCAGACAAAGACGATAATTGCCGTTTTTAAATATATATACTGACCTAACATGAAAACTTCACATAATAATAATGGGATTTACTATGCCCGAGAAAGAAACACCAATACCTCACAATACAGGAGGCGGAATTCAATAAAGGTAATTTAAGAATTTGAATCTTTGGAGTCTCAATTCTCGCTTGTGTATTGTGTTTTCATAAAACATTGTTGAGATTTCTAGTCTTGACATTAGTTTCTCTCAAGTGACAGCAAAAAGAATATTTTGTCTTGACAACAAATTTTGTTTTTGATAAACTGTCTGTTTTCACTATATGAGTTATCTCCTTTTTATGCATGCTAAATGACTTCAACTTTTAGGCCTATTATCGCCTTTGTTATTTGTCTTGTTTTATAGAGTCAGAGTGAAATACATTGATTTAATATTGTGCTAAATATTTGTACAATAAAAGTGTAAAGTTTTCATTTTGATTGAGTATAGTTAAGAGGTCATATGAAACAGTTTTGGAAAAAATATGAAAATAGCATACGGAATCGTAAACATCACTAGACTAAGATAGTTTTTTCATTGACTACCTTCACACGCTCACACTCCTAATTAGTTTGGCATCCGGCATTACTAAGGAACCAGTATTGATAAGGGATAAGTCGTTTTCATAAAAATGATTTAACTTAGCGTGCATTTTCTTTCTTCAAATTTGATTATACTTAACGCTATTCTTGATATTGGTTTTATAAAAGCAAAACTTTTTAGGTAAGAGTACAACTTCAAAGACATCTGTTTAGAAACAGACAAAAATTGATTGTCCCTTCAACACCAAATCAGCTAAAAGCATTCCATATAAATGCGGCACTACAGGGCCGCGTCAGTGAATAGAATTTAAACAGAATATATGTTATATTTTAAACAAAATGTGCTTTATCATGGCACATGTCTGCTGCATGTAGGTAACGTGTACTTTATGCCCTAGAGTTCATTGTGATATTCAACGATGAGCTTTATGCGGCGCGCTTTATAAGGCGCCACGCTGCTTCTCTAAGGAGTTCGATTGACGGCAGTGTCAAAACAGAACAAAAGTTTGAAAAATTTAAAAATGAATCCAAGCCGTTTAGAAAAAGACAGGGTATATATATTAAAACAGAATAATTATTGCTGACGTGACTTAAGTTCGAGATTTTCAACGGCTACTGTAAACAATGCACACACACTTTAGAAAAGTAATTAATATTTACAAACATTATAACTTTGTTGATGTATAATATTGGATAACATATGTAACAGACCTTATTTTCAGGAAGTTTGAGAATGCATACTAGAATTCATTTTGCAGGAGTAGAAGGACAACCATCGTTAATGCCATGTTATTACTACAATACGAGAGTGTGTCCGAAAGGAAAGATGTGCCCATATTTACATATGTGCAGAAGGGGTTTAGTTAGCAAATGCGGAAGGAATTGTGACAGAAACCATGTTATCTCAAACGAATTTGTCTCGTTTCAATGTGATCGCCTTGGAATAGATACAGACAACGTGCACTCTATAATGTCTGCTATGTATGAAGCTGTATCTGATAACTTGGGTAAGTGCAGCAAAGATATATTTGTTACGTTAAAAAAAATCCGATTTGTAATTTTTTTCTTAAGCCTAGATCCTTTGCGAAAAAATGTTTTTTTTTATGATATAAGCTTCTGATAAAATCTGAACTATAGCATTTCAAATTTTCAAATGAGTTACTGAAAAAAAAATGTGTTTGTTCAAATTATGACTCTGGATCTAAATTGACCACACCCTTGGGATAATATATATGTAAATATAAAAAAATTTAAAAAGAAGGCACATATCATAGATATTTTGTATGTAGCATTGTCAAGTAATTCTCTCTCAAGCTTTTTTACATGATGCCCATGGGTTCACTTGTCTTACATAGAGTTATATAGGTAAATCATTGAAAAATCTTCTTGTCTGAAACCGTTAAGCCCAGAGCTGTGATATATTGGTGTATAGCATTGTCTATTTCTCAATGTGTTTCAAATCCCTATGCGTCAAAATAGGCCTCGCCTTGGGGTCACTTGATTTGCATAGGGTTATATATGGAAATTTTCAAAATTCTTCTCGTCTGCAACCATTTTAACCAAAACTTAGATATTTGGTATGAAGCATTGTCTTAGTGCTTTTTACTAAATTTGTTCAAAGTATGCCCCTGAAGGCGAAATTGACTCCGCGCTTGAGGTTTTATATATGTAAATATATGAAACTTTAAAACCCTCGCAAGGCTAAGATCTTGAATATTTTGTTAATCGCATTACCAAGTGGTCCTCAGCTAAGTTTTTTTTCAAAGTATGCCCCTGGAGTTAAAAATGACCACGCCCAGGGTGTCACATGTTCTACAAAGACTATAAAAGAAAAACTGTAAAGCATATCTTATTGTAAAGGACTGACCCAATTTTAAAAGTATTATACTTCTCGAACGTTTATAATATCCACTGCAGCATTACATGTTGTTTTGTCATTTGTACTACTCCGAACGTTTATACCTTACATGTTGTTTTGTCATTTGTACTACTCCGAACGTTTATAAATACCTTACATGTTGTTTTGTCATTTGTACTACTCCGAACGTTTATACCTTACATGTTGTTTTGTCATTTGTACTACTCCGAACGTTTATACCTTACATGTTGTTTTGTCATTTGTACTACTCCGAACGTTTATAGTATCCACTGCAGCCTTACGTGTTGTTTTGTCATTTAATCAACTTGCTTATTCTTTCACATCTGCTTCAAAGTTCCTTTTTCAATGTTTTACAATGCTTCGTTATTGTATTTTGAAAATCATTCATCTGTTTATATTTTTCTGATTATACCAGCATGTAGGACTATTTTGGTAATAGTAACATCTGTCAGTTGTTTCATTTACTTCAGTTTCACAATAAATTCAAGCATATTTACCTCTAATGGAACAAGAGGGCCAAGATGGCCCTATATCGCTCACCTTGGTACAAGTCCACTTGCCTAGTGGAAGATCACTAGATAATGTTATATACCAAATAGGTTTTCCTATATACGCCATTGTAAAACAAGTGACCCCCCCCCCACGGGCAAGGTCAATTTTGACCCCAGGGGCATAATTTGAACAAACTTTGAAGAGGTCTACTAGGCAATGCTACATGCCAAATATCTAAGCTCTAGGCCTTGTGGTTTCAGAGAAAAAGATTTTTAAACTTTTTCCTATATAAACCTATGTTAAACTAAGTGACCCCCTGTAAGGGGTCAATTTTGACCAGGGGGTAATAATTTTAACAATCTTGGTAGAGGTCCACTAGCCAATGCTACATGCCAAATATCTAAGCTCTAGGCCTTGTGGTTTCAGAGAAGAAGATTTTTAAAGTTTTTCCTATATATGCCTATGCAAAACTAAGTGACCCCCCGTGCGGGGTCAATTTTGATCCGGGGGTCATAATTTGAACAATCTTGGTGGAGGTCCACTAGCCAATGCTACATGCTAAATATCTAAGCTCAAGGCCTTGTGGTTTCAGAGAAGAAGATTTTTAAAGTTTTTCCTATATAAGCCTATGCAAAACTAAGTGACCACCCCCGCGGGGTCAATTTTGACCCGGGGGTCATAATTTGAACAATCTTGGTGGAGGTCCACTAGCCAATGCTACATGCTAAATATCTAAGCTCAAGGCCTTGTGGTTTCAGAGAAGAAGATTTTTAAAGTTTTTCCTATATATGCCTATGCAAAAACTAAGGGCCCACCCGCGCGGGGTCAATTTTGACCCGGGGGTCATAATTTGAACAATCTTGGTAGAGGTCCACTAGACTAGACAATGCTACATGCCAAATATCTAAGCTCTAGGCCTTGTGGTTTCAGAGGAGAAGATTTTTAAAGATTTTCCTATTTGTTGCCATAGCAACCAGAGTTCTGCATGGAATGGAATTCTTTGAACAATTTTGGTAGAGCTTCATGCAAGGAACATTCCTGCATAGTTTTATCAACATTGGCCTAGAGGTTTCAGAGGAGATGTCATTTGAATCAAAATGTTGACGGACGACGGACGGACGACGGACAATCATCGATCAGAAAAGCTCACCCTGGCGTAGCCAGGTGAGCTAATAAAAGTGATAATACACGTGTTCTACCTAAAATTAGGGAAAGGAATTGACCGATTGTAATAACTCTTCATTTCTCTTGCGCAAACGAATTGCGGAATGTTTAAAACATCAAAGGGATTACCCGTCGATTTTATATTTCACAGCAATTTTCATTTCCGTTCATTAAGAGCTATTTCCAATAAACAAGTATGAAAATATTACCATAAAACTGTTACTTTCTCCAGCTCAAAACCTTGCGATTTTGTGAAAAGGAAATTGTTCAAACAAAAACGAAGACAATAACATAAAAAAGATCAACAATAAACACAAATAAAAGAAGCGAAACAAAACAAAAACATAAACCCTTAAAAAAGACGGAGTTGGATTTTAAAATTCAAAGAATGGTTATGGAGGCAGGGAAAACATAAAAGGCCCATTACTAACACCAATCGAATTTTCTTTTAAATCTGGAATCGTAATGGGCGTTTTGTCAGAAGGAAAAATATGACATACTGCATTGAATGTGACCATATTGTATTGAAAATTTAAGTTTATTAAAATAATTAATCAATTATAATTTGACTTTTCAAAAACGAAAGTAGGTTTTCCCTTTTTCAAATATCTTTGTAATTTTCCAGAAATCTCCCAGAGAGAGGCTGTAAATAGGTTGTACATAAATAAGCATGCCTATTTTGAATTATAATTGAAGAACTTTAATTCCAATGATGTGCAAAGTATATTTTTGACTGTTTACAACATTCAATAAAGCGAAAGTAGGACAAAAAGACCATCCAGGTCAATCTAAGGATACACTAACATTCACTCGTTTTTCTGCAGCAGTATTTCAAACAGGGAATTACTCCACGGCTATTGTAAAGTTTCAAACTGTATTTCCTTGTTACAATTCCAGATTTAAAAGAAAATGCGATTTGGTGTTAGTAATGGGCCTTTAATTTTTAAGTGCTACAAACGAAGAAAGTGTGCACTGTTGTATTAGTAATTTGACCGTCGTGTCAAATATTTCGAAATGGATAGAGTACTGTTTGCGAGAATATTATTATAACAAGTTAACGGTACTCGATCTATGTTTTTCATTGTGAAATAGACCGAGAAGATGATACATTTCCTAATTGTCATAATGTAAGAGTTCATACTTTTGTTCTCATAGGAAGAGGTGAATCTGCCGTATGTCATTTTTACATCGCCTACGGCAGTTGTAGTTGGGGCTCTTCCTGTTGTAATGTTCATTCCGACCTGCCCTATCAGTGGAGATGGACGTTTTTATCTGACAAGACGTGGCACACTGTTTCAATTGCAGACAACCTAAGGATGGAAGAAACATACTGTGACCCAGCAAATGAAGATTTCACATTAAATATTGGACAAGGGTAAGATTTAAAGCTATAATACTCCTCAAAATGATTAGAAAAAAAAGTAAGGTCAATAACAGTTCTTAAAAAATGAATAATGTTTAGAAATTTGATAGAAAATAAGTTACGCTCAACCATTTCTCTCATTAATATATTAAAACACAAATTTATCATATCAAACTGATGGAAAATCATTTTATCACCCGGCGGGTCAAAAATGATTTTGTCATCAATTATGTTCAATAGGAATAAAACTGTGTTATATATTTATGTTAGTTCGCTATGACTTTCGCAATGCCTGCATTTTTAATGGTACTTAACCATTGGTGAATGTATTACATTAAATTGCGATTATCATACTGAAGGGTATTATCACTTTAATACACTGGATATATGAGGATTCTGTAAAAATATCCTGTCGTTTGGTATCGATTTCTAAAGTACATGGTTTTATTCAAACTAATTTTCATCTGAACCTTCGAAGCATTTCGCTTTACAGAGGCATACATTTATACTTTTAAGCAACTCTTGAACAGTTACTTGGAAGTTTTCGTTTTGTATCTCTGTTTGAGGCACTGTTACATCACGTAATACTTCTGAACTTGTATTTCTTTCAAGATAGCATTTCATAGCTTTAAAAATTATAAGAAGTAGCATTGTTAGGGCCTAGGAGCAAAGAATTAAAAAAAATGTACGTTGTCTGTAAAACAATTATGACAGTGAGTTATAGCTTTGCCAAATATATGTATAATGTATATCTTTGATAAGCATTTGACTGGACGCTTCCTCTAAAAATACTTTGTTGAGTCATAATCTCACAAAATGACAGGGTTATGTAACTTTTTCATTCATTATATTGTACGATTGAGAGTGAACATGTAAGTGACCTTAACGCAAAACTTGAAAAGTCTGACTAGCTAGGAATAATAAAATACCCCCGCGACAATGTATGACTCAAACACCCACTTGATAGTTGAAGTACATTGCATGTATCCATTAACTGTTCTCCCGGTATAAATAAGTTTTCTGAAACGTGTTCTCTTAAAATGTTCAGGTGTGTTCCATACATTTTGTGGATGGACGACAGACTAAGAAAAACTGAACTTCATCTTGACATAAAGGATCCAAACTTTGAAATTAGGCCCAACGCCAATGCAGACTTAGATTTGTGACTTTTTCCCAATGCAATAGGAGAATAATGAAACAATTAGAGTTAACCCTATAGCTAAAATGTAAAGATTTTAACGACCAGTGTATTGCAGGTTGTTGCACACAGAATCCTGAACTGTGTAATAATTCGATAAGTGTACGCAGACAATTGACTTAGTTGCATTTGATCACTGCTATTCAAATAGTATTCCAAAATCCAGTGCAGACAACATATAAAATGATACTGAAATTTTACTGCACGGTTTTACACAGGACTTATCATTTCTGTCTTCATGACACTGATTTCCACTCTCTACTTTTGGAACAAAATTGCCATATAAATTGAATGTGAAGGACTAGTTTCTGACTTCAGTTGATACTTACATTGTCGCCGGCTGTCAGAACCTGCATGAACACTTTTTTTCTCATGTGATACTTCATTTCCTTTTCCGACCTATGTCTTACTTTCATGAGCTCTTTCTTTCTCACTCAATTCTATATTTCCGTTTTCCATCTCTTTACATTTTCTACTCTCCAACTCTTTTCCTAATTTTCTTTCAGACATGTATTCTGCTATGCTAAATATATGTCTTCATTTACTTTCTTATATTAGGAGAGTATATAGTATATTAGACACTGTTTTTAATGTCTCTCTGGTTTAACTGTGTTGTTTTCAATCTAAACTTCACATCTGAAAGGAATATCCACATTTAATATTCAACTCACAGCACATTAACATCTAACTTTTAACTATAAAGTGTCTTATTTAGTACGTGTACATAGAATTTGTACATACAGTCATAAATAGAAGACTGAAGCCTCAATAAAAAACGAAAAGAATATATCTATAACTAGTATTGAAATAAATACACTTTATTCATTACATCTCAATTCCAGATAGAAAAAAATCCATGCGTGATTTGAACCCGTGGACTACAAAGCTTCGAGTTCTGTAGTCCAACACTCTAACAACTGGACTAAGCGCTATTAAACGTCCGTAGGGAGCCTTTCAAAAGTAACCTATAATTTATCGATCGAATTTACGCGACTGAGATCTGTCACTGTATGGTATAAACGCGATGCTATTTTGATGTTAATATATTTGTAAAATCTTGAAAAGATTTTACAAATGTCTGTAACTTCAACTGCAACTTCAATAAAATATCTCTCTGTTGCAGTATGTGAAAACAAACATGTGATGATAAAGATGGATATGTGAAAAAAAAAATCTTATATTACATGTGATGATAAAGATGGATATGTGAAAAAAAAAATCTTATATTACATGTGATGATAAAAATTTAATATATATGCATTGACAATCTTTTCTAAGAAAAAATATGAATATTCAAATGATTATGCACGATGACATGTCAGGGAAAAAATTTACGATAATAAAGAGTATTTATCAATATCAAACATTCGCTCCAAGACAATACTACAGATAACAAAATTTATTTATGTCACTTTAGGTCAGGTCTTTAAAGTGTATTCTGACTTGGCACTATTGTATTAGAAATTTATATCACGGTAATCTTTGTCTGTTATTAATAAGCTTTGTGCAGTTGCAGTTTATAGGCCAGGGAAGGGTTCTGACCAGAGGCAAACATTACATATCCTAGAAAATATATTACACAATCATAGACTAATGTTGAGGTCAATATATAGTTTTTCAAAGTGATATTGACCGTATACCTGGGGAAAAGTAGTGAAAATATGCGAAAATAAAACAGAAATGACGCCTTGAAATCCGAGTAGGTCTATACTTTATTTTCTAGGTCTACGCATACATTGCGGACCCGGCATGTCACCGCTATCGGTAAATCAGGATAGAGTATTTATGATAATATACGATAAACCAATTAATACTTCTGAGAAGCGGTGACCTGGTCATTGAATTGTCAATTTCATGGATTACTGGTTCGATCACAAGTCCAGGCATTAGCTCTTTGATGATTGAAAACCCTGTTTAACCCATATAGGAAAGCAGCCATCGACTGGCGGAGGTTTGATCCTATAGCACTAATACCACGTAAATTCGTTTATTTTTATATCATGGTTTTGCTATCAATCTTTTATTCAACTTTAAGTCTAAGATGCTGTTTTTTCTTTTGATTAGAATTGTTGTTCACGTCAATCTAGAGTCTATGAAAGGCATGGATGAAATATGTTACGAATACGAGGTTCAACGTTTGTCAACGTCGTCTTCAGTTCAGTGTGACAACAAACCACTGACCACAGTTTGGAAATGGTTCTGGAAAGATAGAGATGGGCGAATTAAAGAATATGGCAATGATGTAAATATTGTTTAGTTTATGTTTCTAGTATACACTTAGTGATTTTATAAGATTCATCAATGTCTACCACTTGTTTCCATTTTAAAATAATGCACATTCTTATTTAATTATTTAGCCTGAAGAAAACAAACAAACATTTAAAGTGATGTGCACCACCGAGGCATAATTTTGTGTAAGGTACAGTCCGGAAAAGTGTGTAGTCGGCATTATACAAACTCCTTTTAACCCCTCCCCAACGGCACGTGCTTCGGATAACTTACAGTTCCAAAGCGGCAACGGCAACCTTATATTCAAGCTGTTATACTAGAATATGTAGTTTGGTCAGTGCTTTGTACAGTTTTTTATATTATATATGAGTTGTCCATTACCTTTGCAGTTTGCAAAGGCTTTGCCTTTATATAGATTAGAGTACCATGTCTGCTGCCTTTTTTCATACTTGGACGGTTCATTCTTCTGTAAATGTGTTTGGTTGTTGATGTTAGTGCTGTGTTTGATAGTGTTTAAGGATAAACTTTTATCTTTTAGAAAGGTACGAATGGAAAACATGCGGATATCACAAGTACTGGCATTGAACAAAAATATATCAATAACCCGGATGGCCGGTGTTCTTTCACAACGAGTGATTTCGTTTATGCTATTGACTTTAAGAAGATGGAACAACGCAATACAGAAACAAGTATTGGCACTTCACGGAAAATATATCGCAGACCTTCTTTTCTTAGCAGCTGTGATGTGAAAAATCAGAAAACACAGTATGTCTTCAAAACCTTACTAAAACGCTTTCTTCATAATTATCATTTAAGTAGTTTTACAGTCGAATATGTTTCACTATTTTAGTTTGACTTAATACAATGTACTGTCAAAATTTATTAATATCTCTGTAAAAAAATTGAGAAGATGAATATTGCACTAAAAGTGGAGCTTATACCCGCAAGAGAGTTGGTTGTCTAGCACTTAGACCAAAGAACTTTGATTACATTGTAACATATAACGTGGTAATGAAGTCACTGTCCGCTCAGTGAAATTTATCAAGATTTTGTACAAAAGTAGAGTTTGAGGCATAAAAGAAACAGAATATTTGCTAGTGTCGATGAAACATCAAAATAATTTCACTCGTGAACACCAAAGTAGTTATTTTTACTTGGGGCTGTGCCACTCGTGAAAATGTCACTTTTGGTGCCCACTCGATGAAATTATAACGTGATATTACCCCGAAACCAATAATAATCTTCCATTTATGTATTTTCTCTTTTAAGTATGATAAATGTTGAGTAACGTAAATAAGTTACTCATATATTGTGTTCGTGTATATATTTCAAGAAAATTGTACAATATTTCTCTGCCACACATATTACTCATTTTAGTGACAAAGAAACACTTTAAATGATGATTAATAAAAAATCGAAGCAAATGAGAATTAAATGGATTCATATTTTGGTCAAAACAGAAACATTACAAATCTGCTTTGATGTTGTTATATCAATTTAAATCAAACTTCTAATTTTCATAACACTCTTTAACTAACATAAAAATTATGTTAAGAAAGAATTGGTTTTCTGAATTTTATTACGTGTTCCAGGTATCATGAAATTGTTAAATATATCTATGAAATTACAGGAAAAGTATTGAAATTATGTTTATATGATAAAAAACGTTTTATTTTCGGATAATAACGTAATTCCCTTAAAAATGATAGTTAGAAATAAGTAATAAGCCAATATATTATCTCTACATCAATAAAATCTGTTGTTTAAATGCAGAACTAAATGGCTAGGCTAAATATACCTTGATCAGACAGTGTCTTATCTCATCAGGAGAAATAAAACAAGGGGTAAGACCGCCTTCGGTGTGAATGCCACTTATGAAAGAGTTTAAATTCCCTTTAAGAAATGCCTGTTATCGATATTGTAAATATGAAAGACAAGGAGCTGTTTATGTCAAGTCTGATCTGTAAATAAAATGATTGTTCTGTTCTTATATCATTTTAGACTGAAAAGTGAAATTAGCATTAAGCCTGAATTGATCAAGGCTCCGGCAGATTGGATAATGTCAGCGGGAGAGAGAATTCTGGATCATTGTAAACGTGTGGAGGTATGTGCTATATAGCTGAAGGTGTGCTAGTTGTTATCTTGATTCATCAACCCCTTATCCTCCAAATAATAATTTGGTAGTTTTTGTGTCGCCCTTTCGGAGAAAAGGCGATACATAGGGATCGCTTTGTCCGTCGGTCCGTCCGTCCGTCCGTTCGTCGGTCCGTCCGTCACACAAACTTAACGTTGGCCATAACTTTGCCATTTCTTAAGATTTCTTCATTAAACTTTACAATTGTATTGCTTATGACAAAAGGGTCATGATGCCGCCAAATTTTGTAGGTCAAGGCCATATTTGACAGAGTTATGCCCCTTTTTATACTTAGATTTTTGCTATAACTTTGCCATTTCTTAAGATTTCTTTATCAAACTTTCAAATTGTATTGCTTATGTCAAAAGGGTTGTGATGCCGCCAAATTTTGTAGGTCAAGGTCATATTTGACAGAGTTACTTCCCTTTTTGTACTTAGATTTTGTCACGAAAACTTAATGATGGCTATAACTTTGCTATTTCTTAAGATTTCTTCATAAACTTTCAAATTGTATTGCTTATGACATAAACGTCATGATGCCGTCAAATTTTGTAGGTCAAGGTCACATTTGACAGAGTTATGTCCCTTTTTGTACTTAGATTTTGTCACAAAATTATTGGTTATTCTGACAAAGCGTAAGAGGGCGACACAAGTGTTCTACTGAACACCCATCTAGTTCTATGTGGTGCCTTACGTCTTGCACTATATGTATTTGTTGACATAAAAACTACTATGTATGCCTCATTTGCTCTTTTATCTCGTAGATAGTTTTTGCATGGAATTAAATGTAGCTTTGTTGGTGGTTGCCTGCCATTCACGATATTTCGTGATTTACTTTCCTATTTTACATTATTCAAAAAAACTTATTTATAATAATAGATGTGTATTTTAAAAGTAATTTCAATTTTACATATTTTCAAGTCTTATTTAGAAATGGAAGAATACCACAGATAAGATATTAGTATGGCTTTTAATAGAACAATTTTACATAAAATGCATTACCGATATTCCAATATTAAATGTCAGTTCTATCGTTACGTTTTTCTTATTCGGTTTTCACTATGCTAGGCATGTTACTACTATTTAAGAAAATAACTGCAGAAATTCAAAAATATTTGTTAAGTTGCAAAGTCCTTTTTTGTACATGTAGATCTACAAGTGAACATATTATTATTATTGCTAAAAATGATATTTTTGTCAAGGAAGATTTAAGGACACCATGATGTTTTGACAACATGTAATTAAATAACTTAAACTGAATTATTTTTCTCACCTACGAAAAGAAATAATCTTTTTATGGTCAAACAGATGGGCACGTGTGGCGTGCAAGACCCACGTCCATACTTCAAAGGTCAAGGTCACACCTAGAGTTAAACGGTAATTGAATCCTGTATATGTGCACACATTCGTGTCCAGACTGTAACTTTGTCATGCATTGAAGGATTTTAAAATTACTTGGCAAAGACGTTCAGCACACCAAGAGGACGTGTCGTGTGCTAAACCCACGTTCCCTACATCAAAGGTCAAGGTCACATTTTGCGTTTAAAGGTAATGTAATCCTGTATATATGCACACATTTGTATCCAGACTGTAACTTTGTCATGCACTGATGCATTTTGAAATAACTTGGCACAAATGTCCAGCACATCAAGACAACGTGTCGCATGCAATACCCATGACCCTACCTAAAAGGTCATGGTCAGACTAAGAGCGTATACATGGTAATTCTGTCATGCATTGAAGGATTTTAAAACTTTATGTCACAATTGTTGAATACAAAAGTTGAAGTCACACGTAGGTGTCAAACGTTTTAGAATCCTGAATATATGCACATGTTCATGTCCGGATTGTAACTCTGTTATACATTGAAAAAGTTTTTAATGAATTGAACAAAATGTTCCACAACATGAAGGTCAAGAATACAGACTGTGAGACACCTCTTTTGGGCATTCGTCACTGATGAGGGACAGCTCTTGTTAGAAATAAAGTAAATAACGATTTTCACTCAAACTGTTATAAAGACTTATTTTTTATGTCTTCATTATTATTTAAATATAGTCCAGTGTTACATATATTTCTTGAAATCATTACTTTGAAGGTTTGATATCACTTTAAGTCCTGAAGAATACATTTTCCAAAACGTTTATAATATATGTGACAATAAAAGTATATAGTACAGTCTAGTAATTGTTGAATATACCATTGCGATCTCTTTAACTCACTAACAAAAAGAGCAAAAAATACATAACGGGTTTACTTTGTGAGTATTTGAAATCAAGAACGAAGCAATATCTTTACGGAAAAAGTTTTAATACCAATTCAATTTTTATACTAAACTGACCCGACACAATTTGATGTCTTGGAAGTCAACGAATGGTCCTAATAACACTTTTTAAGCCACCGATACCGAACATTACATTAATATTCACTATGAATTCAGTGGTTATTTTCCACTACTTAAAGTGATATTGCAGTATATCCGTTCACCTTATCAGATCTCCCTGACTTCATAACATCCTTGTCTTATATCAACCATTAATAAAAATAGTAACTGCGTACCCAACGTCATATTTTATCAGGTAACATATCGACAATTTCAAGTTAGAAAAATACTCATTTCGACTATTTTACAGTCTTTTAATACCGTTACGTGGTTGTATAAATCGTTTCCAACCATAAGCTGATAGTTCTGCGTTCACCATATAATATTCGTACGCTATAGAAAATAGCCCAGTTATAATAGTTTTGTAATTAATGAAGCAATATTATCAAATCATTGCTAGGATTATTTTTGCAACCCGTTTTTTTTTCCAGAAAGTCAGAAATGAAAATCACCGAAAGTATTAAATGGTCTTACAAGAAGCTTGTTTACTTTTATAATATTACAGTTGAGCCATCTCTGCGAAGAATACAAAGAAATATCGTCGACGTTTCATGCAACGCTCTCCAGTCAATTTAAAATTACTTCAATAATGAAGATACAGAATGGCAGATTGTGGTGGGATTATGAAAGGTAAAAGACACTGCAACACTTAATGTTTTAATGGCTGTGGCTATTAACGCTAGGAAGCCAGATAGATAGATACCCGTGTCATGTTTACCTGCTTGCAGTTGACGTAAATTTACTTTCACGAAACAATCAAAAGTTTTTGTTATTTTACACAGATATTACCTTACGCAAGAAACTTTGTGAAGTGGAAAATCCCACATATTACTTGTTTTACATGATTTCACAACTAATATTCTTGTTGAGAGCGCGAATAAAGCCCGTTCTACTAGATTCTGATTGAATTTGTCAAATGAATACTTGGTTTATTTCACTAAAAACACAAGGTTGCAAATCATGTGATTATGTGAAAGCTTATAACATAAGATATTTGTATGCAACACGCTACATGAGATAGCTCTAGGCATTTGTGCAGCCCTTTGTCAATGGCGCACAACATGGGACCACCACGGCATTATAAAGTTTGTTTCCGACACCTGTAATTGCTTAATTAAATAGTACTCACACAGTGGGGAAAATGTCACGGGCCATATTTGTCACTGGTTACTGAAATTGCTATTGCTATTCAAATTTGGAGACAACGGTCGTATATCTACCTGCCTCCAGGAGGACTGAATGATGAAATGGATACGAAGATTCAGAGAAACACAAAAAAATTACTCTCTTTTGTAGTTAAATCACAAGTAATGTGATTACTTGTATTGAATTTAGACGGAAAAGCAGGTGAACAAGTACCCAGTACTTGAAAATCCGTATTAGCAGTGTATATTTGTATCTTTGTAGTAGAAGCTACAGATTTGTGACACAACGAGAACACATTTAATTTTCAAACCTGATTCGTCTTTTATTTCTTCTGTAGCTAGGATTTTATTGCAATAAATCATAAAAATATTGATAGCACTATTTGCACACAAATACATAAAAAACACAACAAAATAAGATAAACATTAATTTTGTATATATGTGTACGAGAAAGTATTTCTCTGACTGATTTGTGTTGTTATCACTACTGTAAGATATAAAGTAATATGTTTTATTGTTAAAATAACTTTCTTGCGCCCAATGAACAAAAAAGATCTTCATATCCTAATAGATTAGCTTAATCACTACATTTATATAAAATGTTTGTCTTTTGAACAGTAAACGAAAGAGGATGCTGCAGCAAAAGAAAGACGCAGGTATGCTAGGTGAAATAAAATTATTTCATGGAACACAAAAAAAGTATGTTGATCCTATTTGGCGTCAAGGATTCGATTTCAGACTAAGTGGACAAACATCAGGTAAGGACGTTGATTTATCCGAAAAAATGTAAAAAGTCACTGTTTTGTCAAATTAAATCGCTAATTGATGAACGATGATCACTAAATAAGTTCAAACAATGAATTGATAAGTAAAAAAAAGTGCTAATTGCAGCTATTAACATCAAGAAATCGCAAGTTTTAGAATATAGGCAAGACCAATGCTTCTTTGTCGTCACGTTCCTCTTTAACAGTAACTGATAATTTATAACATTGCAATACAACTGTACATAATTTTAAAGAAAAATAGCTAATGCTTTCAATAATATGTTCAATTGATACGATTTTATTTTAGTCTTTTAGTCGATTACAAAGAAAGCTTCGTAGCGTACTGAATCGCTCTCGAACACTCATTCAAGATGTCATCACACTCGTAAAAGAGAGGCAGTGTGAGCTTTTCATCGCTGCCACCTGGTCTGAGACACGTGTTGTATCAGTCCTTGTCCAAAAACACATTTCGTGCTCCGTCTGAAAAGATCTGTGAAGCTAGCAAATTCATGCTTTTTTTTAAGTTTTACTTAAATAGTATTTCCTTCCATTGCTACATAGACAAATTATTTAGACTGAGGAATTTTTCTCATTTTCGGTCGCCTGGTTGCAACGTTAATTGATAGAAAAATCTGGTTTTCATGGAATTTCCACGTTTCTTGTTATTTTTGTAAAATAACCCTACAGACAGTATCTGGATATATTTAGATCTGCAAAATTTTAGATTAATTCACCACAACGTTCAGAGCTTTTTACAAACAATAAATATTACAAGATAAACTCTTGCACTTTGAAATTAACATGGTTAGGTAACAATCAAACACTGATTCTACCATTCTCGATGATAAGTAAGTACCGTTTAGAAAAGACGGAAAAGGAACCATGGAGGTGTTCTTGTCTATGTTAAAAATAAAATACAAGCTATCAGAAGACTCTATCTAGTGGCTGATAGCGTTGAGAGTATCTACATAGAGCTCGATGTATGCATAGAAGAATTCTTTATGGTACATTCTACCGCCCGCCAAACACCTCACCTCCCGTATCGTCCAATATAGAAAACTCCATTAATCTTGACCTCGACAATAACAGTATAATCATTACAGGTGACTACAATTCATATACGTTCAAAACTTCAACACAAAGGAAAATTAATGACATAGCGACAGTGTATAAATGACACAGATTATAGAGGAACCAACTCATCACACTGAATCGTCACACTCTCTCATTGACCTCTTTCTTGTGTCTTCCAGCTCTATTATTTACACGTCCGTAATAGGCGATCAATTTCAAAATCATAGATTTTTCGTCCTGTTTCCTGCTGTCTGAAAGGTGCAAAACCTCATTAAAATCAACAAACGCTCAGTATGGAAATTTGAACAAGATTATGATAGTATGAAACAAGAAGCAAAGTCTTCCAACCGGGACTCACTAGCTGACAATGATATTGATACATATGCCAAAAAGGTATCACTGAAAAACTCGTAATAACGAAAGTCAAATTACAAACAAAACAGTTACTGTTAGGAATTCAGAACGACCATGGTTGCACAACGATACACGAGAATACATTTGAAATAGAAAAAGAACATATGATAAAGCCAAATGAATATAAAAATGAATACGACAGATGTAGTGTTAATAAAAGAGATCTACAGTAACTTAAAGCTTTTTAATACATCCTCCCCGATTATACAGGGTGTTTTAATCAACGAAGTGACATCTCATAAACATCATGGAGTGATATTCTGTGTTGATGGTAATTTGCATGAACATATTGATAACTTCAAAGAAATGACATTGAAAAGATTTGACATAATGAGAGCTTTAAAATATATTATTGATAGAAAGTCTCTATACCATCTATATGCCCTTTATAATACCCCTTTTAGAATACTTTTGTGTCGTATGGGATAACATTATCCAGTACAAAGAATTTGAACTTTAAAAAATCAACTTCAAACATGGAACCAATCACCACTTGAACGTAGGAACTCTCCCACTGTAGGTATATTAAAAAGACGGCTTTATTCCGATGTTCAGACGGTTCCGGATCACAATTACGTCGATGGACGCACATACCAAATTCTTCACGGCAGTATATGGACTCAATGTAGCTCTCTTAACGAGCATCTCTTTACAAAAATATTGCAGATGGTCCACGATGTACATGCAGTGAAGTTGAAAGTACTTACCGTTATTTCTTCAAGTATAAAATATCATGAGAACGTACGGAACCTTTCAATACTGTCAGACCAGTTGCCAATCTTATACTTCACACATTGCTATATGGAGATAAATCAATCACAAATACACAACCTATATATCTATATACTGTATATCGGGGTTTTTTTTCGCGTACATACAATTTCGCGATTTTGGTCCTGTTTTAATTTAAGCGAATCTTTTTTTCGAGATTTTAAAAAAGTTGATTCTGATTTTCGCGTTTTTCAACTAAGGGCGAAATTTACCATGACATTGTTTTATAAATAAAAGGACATCAATGTGTGACAGTACTATGAACCAGTATCCCGAACTGCTCCGGTTGTTTTATTTGTTTTCAAAATAAACAATAGATAGTAAAACAGCATGTATGTTCATTGAATGAATGTTATTTATGATGCATCGATAATGACTTTCGCACTTTCGCGGAGATAGTTTTTTTACAGGTTTCAATTGTTTTAAAGCTGACATATCTTTAGAGCACAGTATTTTACACCTGTCCTGATATTGCTTTCAGGTAACTAAGGTGAATAACTGGCACCTTATTTGATATGATATGTATACAGTTCATATTATATAATGTGCTAATCGTGTTATAACGTGTAAACACATAGGGATTAAGTCGAGTATCATACCCACATTTACATGTAATTATTGTAACTCTCGATATTGATTATGATATCAAATATTACAGTATAGTGTCTACTTATATTTTCCTATTATCTTTTTTTTTCTACTGATATTGCCTAACTTATGTCTCAAGCCATTTTGTAATTGTAGGCACAGTATATGGACAAGGAGCTTACTTTGCAAAAACTGCAAAGTATTCCAATAACTACGCTCGATCTGTATCGGATCGGTTTATGTTTGTCGCAAGAGTTCTAACTGGGGAATGTGTCACAGGCAACAAAGATTACAAGAGGCCACCACACAAGAAAGAGAACGACGTGAGCAGTGATCTGTATGATTCTTGTGTAGATAACATTAACAATCCAACAATATTTGTAATATTTGATAATAATCAGATTTATCCAGAATATCTAATATGTTATCATGATACAGCTTTATAAAATCGTTAAATGCACATGTTAAAGTACATGTACAACATGAACCACCGAGAGAACAGGAAAAACCATGGTTACTTTCATCGTATGAATGAAGTGCCTTTTTAAATGTTATCTTATATTGCTTTGCTTAATTACAGTTCAGCCTCTCTAAACAACATCTCCGAAGAGCAAAACCCTCTCTTCAAAGACAGATGTTTTATTTCCCAAAGCAGTTATATCTAAACAAATTAACCACCCCAGAGCAACAACCAAACAATAAATGATATTCCCTTTGATGTTGTTGTGGAGAGGTTGGACTGTAATACATTATCGTTAGGTATCAATTTTTTATCCATGAACTGATCGTCATATTCCAACAAATTTGCATCTTATTTCACCAATAAGCGCGTCATGTCAAGCATGTTTAATTGCATTATTTAATGACTAGCAGACACACACAATGAAGATGAAATATGTACATAGAGAAAAAAACAATCACGAGTATTAAATAGTTCAATGAATGGAGCTGCAAAGTATTTTTGTGATTAAATACCTGCTGAATGGTCCGAGTTCATATTCTGTTGAATGACATTTCTGCAAGACGAAACAAGAGCTTCAGTAACACCGATGGATGCTCCTGTACTAATTGAATGAAATCCCATGAAGAAGAAAACCGTTCAAACTCCTTTTATTGATGGGTTATTTTATAAACAAATGAAGTACTGACTTTATTTTATTACTTGCAAGTAGACCAATGAGATGAAACTATCCACAGAAAATAAGTTTTGTTTAAATAAAGCACTGCAGCATTATTGTGGTCAATATAAAGTTATAGAAAAGAGACGTTTAATGACTTCCTTACATGAACTTGGGTCTGCTGGTTACATATAAGGAACAACTGTATGTTGTTTATATACTTATTTTAAGATTATCCTGATTTTAATGGGAATTTAGAATCTGTTTTTCCGTAAAAGATCTCTCTTTAGTAACGTATAGGCTTCATTTTATATAAAATATTATGGAAATGTTTTCTTTTCCCATTATTTCAATAATTGTTATAGCATAGACCGTGAATAAAGCTGGTGACTCTGCGATTGTATTAGCTCACAAATATATTAAATGGACATTTCTTCGAAACTTTCAAGGGTGATAAAGCCCTGTTTGATTTTGCAAGATATATACCTTGGTTAGATTAATTGCGCAATTGTTTGTTAAAAATAAACCAAATACATAATTAAAGTATTTAGAACATATTACTGGGTATGATTAAAAAAGAATACAAATAAAAACAGTAAATTCATGTCGAGACTTTAAGTTTTGTAAATTGTGCAACCAAAATAATCTGAACAGCGAGCAAAATTGAACAGCCGATAATATATATCTGTTCAAATATTCCAGTAATTGTATTCATAATATTGTACATCATATTCATATCTGTACGTATGGTGTAGAGTCTTGTCGAAGATTTTTGTTCAAGAAAGCTGTAGGTTAAAACCCAGTATATACTTTTATTGTTTATCTATTGTTTTATCGATCTATTCGTTTTCATTTATTGATTCATCTATTGTATCTATTCAATCATTATGACAAAAGTATATCTGATAACAAAATTATAACAAAAATTATCAGGGTTTGACTATATCTTCTAGGATTCAAAAAGTAGAATTTAGCCATGTTCCGTGTCAGAAAAGGTAGTTTTTGCTGATGTGGTTCTGTAAAATGTATGTTCAATCTCTGTTAAAGTTAGAATTAGCTTTTATTTAAGATTAAGAATATATGTTCTTTATACAAGAAAGAAAATTGTAATCTGTACTTATTCCACTGGTAATATATGAACAGTTTTAGCGTGTGTAAATAATAGATGAAAACATTGTCATAATGCTTTTTGTACTCTTGATGTATTCATTTGTGATAGTATCATGCAATAATGCTACTTTGTCATTGGTAGTTCTAGATATTACTTTGAGGATTGTAAATGACCTATTTGCTGTACAACACATATAATATCTTGCACGTTTTGACTAAAACGTTTTAAAGGTGGGAACCGTTGCTAGTACCGACAATTGTTTTTGCGGATCTTAACATTTATCTATGTCAAAGTTAAACATCTGCCTTTAATTTGACGGGACTTTCTGTCGTAAATGTGAAAAATCGTATTTTATTTTTGCTTTCAAATGTGTTGCGGCACCGCTTAACCAAACTGACTGGTCGCCGATCAGCAAACATTGTACATACCTGTATGCACGTTTATCGCTGATTTATGATATCTATGGTAAAGTTTCAGACATTATGATTATTTTGAAACTGTAAATCATGAAATATTACATACAATTGTAGCATAAATAGCATTGTTTACATTGTGGTGCGTGATTCTCATAAAAAGGTTTTGGTACATTTGAAGTATTTATGCTGTCATTTGATAGCCCCTCGTGGAGTATTTACTACATTGTTTTTGTATGTTATGATTTGTTTTGAAGTAGAGTACCGGATTCCACCATTATCTGTGACATTTACCGACAATTAACAAAGTATTAATATGTTATAGTAACTTCCATTCCCACTAGGTGTCCGCTTATCATTTTCTATTCATCCATAACAGTTTTGAAGTAAAATTCGAGAAAAAGTTGATTTTCATTTTTTCATCCCCCCTCCTGTTTATTTATTTCTTCTTACTTGTGTGAAAATGCGATTCAAACGGTGAGAAAATAAATCTACCATGTCCATTGAGTTGTGGATAAGGAAATCTCACCCTCGGGTTGAGATACGTCCAAAAAAAACTCGGCAGAGCCTCATTTTTGTGACGTATCTCAACCCTTGGGTGGGATTTCCTTATCCATAACTCATGAACATGTTAGATTCTCTTTATATTCTTGTTTATTTAGCCAATATTGTAAAGTTGAATAATAAAATTATCATTAATCAAGTGATTTCATATTGGCCTTGTTATTTGTCCTCGGGCAGTCGTATTGGCCCTCGGCCTTCGGCCTTGGGCCAATACGACCACCCTCGGACAAATAACAAGACCAATATGAAATAACTTGATTAATAACATTATATTATTATAACAAATTCCATAAAATATTTTAAAAACAAAGCAAAAGTGGTTCGATCGTTACTTTTCTAATTAGAGTTTAAGAAAAGAAATGAGGAAAACACGTGCTTCAAAATGATATCAATGTAAGAACTACTTTCCATCATATAAAACAGTTTAAACAGTATTAACTTACAAGAAAACTAGATTTGTAAATCTGGCGTAGATTAACTTTAACACTATAAACGAAACAAATCCTAAACAGTTCTGAAATAGACTGGTTTACACTTTAAGAAAATATTACCAATGACATCAACTCAATTCCCATGCATGAGTAGGCGAACTATTTTAAGATTTTTTATAGAAAGGATTCGTCAGCAGTTAGAGATATTGATAAATTAAGAAAAGAAAATAGCTTGAAAAAGTCTGTCCGGATCTGCACCAATTATTAACAAAATGTGTGTACAGCATACAACTCATGTCCGTAAATCGAGCGATCTCACCCTATTGCCATTACTCGCCTAGGGTATACGAATTTTTTTGTAAATTTACGAGCTGGACAAGCGACGGTCGAATTCTGTATAAAACGGACCCGAGAGGCAAATAACGACTCGTAATAAAAAATGAAAGACATAGATCACCTGTTGCCTGATTTAAATGTACCCCTGACCGATAATGCATGGGAAAAGGGAAACTATTTCTCATATCATGACACTAATGGAAGTGTAGGTTAAACTGTCTTGGTTAACAGTACTAGCAGACTAGTGCACAATACATATACCAAACTAGTGGTATGTCAATTTCATTTGTATGAAGAGCATCTCTCACGTAATTATATGAAATAGATAGACATGCAGTTGATAAGCACATGTATAGGTGTAACGGTAAACAAAATCACTCACCTTTGTATCAATATTTCCGTATTTTTTCCTGTATTATTTCAAATACCTTTGTTCGCTTGTTTAGAGCAGAAATATTCTTTTCACAATATTTAATATAATCTTATCGAAATATGCACACTAAAACATATTATACATCCATCCGAATCCAAAACATAATTATTATCACTACAAACACGGCATAGTCATCTGTAACGTTAGCGTTCCTTTTACCAGGACACTCCCAAATAAATGAAATTATTACCGTTACATTACCTGCTGTGTACATCGACTTGTACTGTTCGATTTCGTAAACAATGTGTTTATAAACATGGACCATTCCATTTATATTATATATTAGGGATTGGAGCATTGGTGTACATAAAGATCAATACATTTATTATTTCAATAGATGTGACACTGTTTCACAACACAGACATACTGGTACAGTGGTAAAAGTGCTGGCTTCTTACACTCGTATATCGCGGTTCGATCCCCGGACTGAACATACAATTTTTGTGTTGGCATAAGAATGCACCCTTACTGCAAATTAACAAGTTTCATGTTATTAGATGTTTCCCTATAATTTAATATTTGCTGTTATCCGATTTGGTACAGTTGTCTATATTTCCATTAGAAACAAGTATGCCAAGTTTGAAGTAAAAGTGTGTTACAAATGTAGATGGTAAAGAAGGTATTAGCATTAAATCATAAAAACTTTAACCAACGCAGACGCCGACGCCGGTGCGAGCGCAATAGCCTTTTTATCCTTCGGATAGTCGAACTTAAAAGTAAAACTAAAATAAGGATTCAATTCTGTAGTAAAATTTCGCAAAACATCTATGCTCACAAACTAAAATTGTCAGTTTCATAGAAACTGAAGTTCGTACATATACAAGCGGCGTGAAACATTTTGTCAGTTTAAAAGACAGACACAAAGACTTTCAACATAATGACAGACACCATTGCGATAATTGTGGCAAGAGAAATATGTTTTGCAACGCCAGTTCCTCGTGGTTTGTCAAGGTAGATTTCCAAACAAACATACACAGTACCGTTAACGTCGCTAGGATTCCATAAAAATAGAAGTTCTTTTGCTCGCTTATGGTTGTGAAGTACTCTGTAATATTCACCAGACGTCAATTGGATTCTAGGACAATTGGATCGCCGATCTGAATTTAGGGCTTCAGTCAAGCGACATTTCCCGAAAGTAGATACCAGGTCCCATTGAGTTACCTCCCATTTCCATGGTTCTCGTACGTAACCTACAAAACGCATCCAATTATTTCTAAATCTCATTTTGGCAGTGAAGTTTGATATTTCAAGCATGGCAACGTTTGATAATATTTGACCCCTTGTGCATTCTGGTGATGTTACAAGTGCAAGCTTGACATATATGTCAGTAACGGTCACTATCGTATTATCTCTTGAAACATACATGTCCCCGCCACATAGTGCACATTTACCTAACTTTAGTCGTTTTTTTATGAAGTTATACACGTACACGATACCATTCTCATCCACGTCCAATTGCTTGTTTTCTTCGTCTGAAACTAGCTGTATATCGACACTATATTGAAAGCCGTTAGCTTTTTCTACAAACTGTACACATCCACCATCTACAGGGACTGTCAGTACAGGACAATATAATTTCTTGCAAACTCCCTGTAAACAGATACAATATAAAGTAAGTGTTTGACACATGTAAAAGCACATCCAAGAATGTAAGTTTCAAATATAATTCCACCCCCCCAAAAAAAATGTAGGTGAACCACGGCGATGAATGGATGCAGATCTAGATGTGGCCGACTTACAAAAAAATGTACATCACAGACAGAGAGGTATGTCGGTCTTGAAGGTGCATTCTCAAAAACAATTTTGTTGTTTTTTATGACTTATATTTTTATTTATTATTGTTTGGAGCTTGAAAATACCTTTATAGTCATGTAAGGTTTACATAATTTCGACTACTTTTTA
Source organism: Saxidomus purpurata (assembly GCA_022818135.1). Lineage (NCBI taxonomy): Eukaryota > Metazoa > Mollusca > Bivalvia > Venerida > Veneridae > Saxidomus > Saxidomus purpurata. The sequence continues at coordinate 8,447,458 of JAFMSR010000012.1, forward strand.
AACATTATGAAAAATATAAATATATGTGGGGATTGACATTCAACGTTTATTCAAGTGCTACTTTAAATCATGGATTATCCAAAGGCAAGTAGCAAACAGTGCTTACCAAAAATGTATCAAATATCATTCCTTCCTCACAAGTCTCGTCATTGGTTGTTTTGAGTTCTTTATAGTTTGAACGACTTCTTGGGTATTCCCTAGTTAGGTCGAGTAGTGTCATTAAGTTTACCGATCGACCGGAGTCAAACTCCTGTAGGTGGCATGTCTCTGGAACCGCGACAATTTGATCACTACACATGTAACAATACACATTGCTGAACACAATTGTCTTTGCTATTGACTGTTGAAAATAATGAAATGATCCTATAAAGATAAAAGAATGTGATTATTTTAATTTTAATTTAATAAAGTGTTTGGTCTGAATGTGTGGACAAGCCAACCGTTCATCAGTCGTTTGTACAGAGTACTTTTAAATACATGGTTTTGTATTAAAACCAACATATCCATATTAAATAGAAAATACACAAATATGTTACAATAACTTCTGAACTGGATACACAATGCTAGTGTTCGGACCATCCGGGGCTTTCGTAAATAGTTTATTGATCCAACACGTTTCCCATATACATTGTAGTCCTTTTATGATAACTTGAAAGTTGCGTCACATGATGTTTACGTTTGCTGGTATTTTGAAAACACCAAAACAGGTAAGACAGCTTTTTGAAAATACAATAAGTATTTGTTTTTCACATAAATAATATAAAACTAGTCATTAATTAATTGGCTTAGTGGTAACGGCAGTGAAATTGCATCTTTTTATGACAAGGTCGCTGGTTCGAATCCCAGAATTTTTTTTCTTTTTGTTATAAATCCCGTTTAAATTCTTTTTTTATCAAGAGTTAACACATTTCTTGGAAATATACATCTGTTCTCGTAAAGTTCTAAATACGAATGCGAGCAGTGCATTAAAATTAATTCATATAGGGTATGAAATATCTGGCAAAACGAGTTCTGTATTGACGAAAAGTTTACATATTAGACATGATATTCTCGTGTATCTAATTTCATGTTTGCGAAAGAAGTTAATAATATAAATGAAAAATAAAGTATCCAAACAAAGAAGAAAAGAATAGAAAGATTCATGAAAAACTAGAACTGTCACAAGAGTGACGAATTATACCCCCACAATACAGCTTTGTCACAGAAGTATGGCAACCATAAGAAAGGAATGGCCACAAGGACATACATTTCAGTTATTATACAATAAGTTGTGTAAATGTATTGTTTTAATAGCACACAAAATATGTAAGGTTGGAAAGTATGGATTATTATTAAATTTAATAGGTTTATTTCAAACATGTTAATATCACTAACCTCCCTATCAAATTTCATGATCCTAGCCCCAAGCATTCTTAAGTTATCATCTGGAAACCGTTTAACTGTTCCGAGTCATGTGACCTTGACCTACAGACCTCAAAGTCAAACCTGACCTGTATTTCATGATGTTACACCTGTGTACCAAAAATTATTTCAATAGGTCAAGCCTTTCATGAGTTATCATCCGGAAACAGTTTTACTGTTCAGGATCACTGTGACCTTGACCTTTGACCTACTGACCCCAAAGTTGAACTTGACCTGTATTTCATGATGTTACAGCTGTGTACCAAAAATAATATAAATTGGTCAAGTCGTTCAGGAGTTATCATCCGAAACCGTTTTACTATTCCGAGTCACTGTGACCTTGACCTACAGACCTCAAAGTCAAACTTGACCTGTATTTTATGATGTAACACCTGTGTACCAAAAATCATTTAAATCGGTCAAGTCTTTCATGAGTTATCCGGAAACCGTTTTACTGTTCAGGGTCACTGTGGCCTTGACCTTTGACCTACTGACCCCAAAGTCGAAACTGACCTGTATTTTCTGATGATGCACCTGTGTACCAAAAATTATTTAAATCAGTCCAGTCGTTCATGAGTTATCATCCGGAAACTGTTTTACTGTTCAGGGTCACTATGACCTTGACCTTTGACCTACTGACCCCAAAGTCGAACTTGACCTGTATTTTTTTATGTTGCACCTGTGTACCAAATATTATTTAAATCGGTCAAGTCGTTCATGAGTTATCATCCGGAAACCATAAAACCAACAGACCGACCGACCAACCGACAAGCTCACTCCTATATACCCTCCCCCCCAAACTTCGTTTTGTGGGAGTTTAATTAAATTCACCTGGATTCGAACCGTAACCGTCAAAACTATACGATCAAATTGTCTACGCACTTACCAATTGAGCTATTCAGGCAATTATTATTTCCGCGATTTGTCAACTATTTATGTAATATTCTCCATAGCAAGTACTGAGATAACCGTTATACCTGATTTACCTGTCAAGTTGAACATAATCCTATGACGTGCTATCAAGTTATCATAAAAGGACTATAGTAGCCTTTCCATATCATTATTTACAGTATCTATAGGCATAAAACTGAAATTACTAATATCATGACCCGCATATATTAAGGGTCAGACTCTGTAAAATTGTGAATCTTTTACAATAATATTATTATCTTACGTTAATGAATGACTGACTAGTTATTTACTTGTAGTCAGCGTTCTCGTGTAGTCAACGAGTTATATAATATATAGTTACTGTTCGTCAATTGTTTGTACATTAAGATTCGGAAACGCATATACGCCACCATTTGCTACGTTACACTTGCTAAGTTTTCTGTCAGGATGCGATATTATTCGAAATGAAGCAATGTAATGAAGAATTGTGACAATAATTTTGGCGTAATCTCTTTATTATCCATTCATTGTGTGATATAATTAAATCATAAGGCTTAATTTTGTGCATATTTCATTCGCGTTTTTATACAACGATGAATAATATTTACACCTTAAGACCGGTACTTTTCTGTAACGCTCGATATTTCATAAAACTGAAAAATTACTGAATATGCACAATATTAATGCTTTATGATTCAATAATATTGCCCAATGTAAAAATATTAAAGCGTTTTAGCGAGAAAATATTGTCATTTTATGACAGAATGGTTTAGCACAATGACAGAAAAATAAGCAAGAAGCAAATAGCAAATGGTAGCGTAAATGCGTTTCCGTTTTATAATGGCACATTTATGATGTACATGTAAGATAACAAAAACATTCATGTTAACCAGATAATTATCTTATACCTTAACAAAAATAATAGCCATGATAGTGCTAAAAGCTGCAACCTGTTAAGATATTTAAGCTTTAAAATACGAACCATTAACATACTAACAAGATGATATTTTCGTTGACGCATAATAAGTATAATAACAAGAACAAGAGCTGTCAGTAGGACAGCGCGCTCGACTTTTTTAGTGCTTGCCTATAAAGGAATTTCTAAATACAAATCAAGAAACATTTTCACAGAGATATCTTCTCTTGCTTATAGATAGGTCTTATGATGGTACGTAAGTACTCCAATTTTCAAAGTAATATATCAAATGGTTAAGTCAACAAGTGGACAAGAATGAAAATTTTAACCAAGTCGATAGTTACTGTTTGTGTCAACTAGACATGTGTGTGGCACTATGTTGACTTTGCTTGATTATATTTTGCAAATGTGCGCTATGCCATGAAAAAATAAGATAATTGTTTAAAAACAGAGCGTTTTGTTTTCGTAACACGTTAGACGTCAAAAAGCAATCAGAATATCATATATTGCTAAAACTTTTACTAAAGAAACTTTTTCCCGAATCCGACACATATTGTTTGATCTCCCTGAAGTTGGCGGCCTAGCGGCCTGGCGGCCTAGCGGCCTAGCGGCCTGAAGTTGGCGGCCTAGCGGCCTGGCGGCCTAGCGGCCTGAAGTTGGCGGCCTAGCGGCCTAGCGGCCTGAAGTTGGCGGCCTAGCGGCCTGGCGGCCTAGCGGCCTGAAATTGACGGCTTATGTATTTTTAACAAAAATCACTTACAAATTATGCCATAAACCAATATAAAATATGAAAACTCAAATTAAAGCTCAACTGTAAACAAAAAGTCATTGAAAATGTTACGCCTTGAATTAACACTCGAAGAAAAAAAGTCACTTAAAGCTCAACAGAACACACACAAAAAATTAACCAAGTCGGTGGATTGGGAATTTTAACAAAAATTAACTTAGAAATAACGCCTTAAAACAAAAAAAAACTCGCATTTAATTTCAACTGAACTCACTAAAAAACCTGAAGTTGGCGGCCTGGCGGCCTAGCGGCCTGAAGTTGGCGGCCTAGCGGCCTGGCGGCCTAGTCTTGAGCATAGCCTTATGTGTTAACCTTCTTAAAGATTTTTTTTCTTTTTTTTATCATAATTCTGCAGTTTCCAATTCGGTAATTGAATCTCAAACTAGTTACTGGTTTGCATTTTTCAGTTCGCAGTTCGAATCGCAAACTGCGAACTGCAGACTAGTTGCCAGTTCCCAATTTGAATCCAGAATAGTAAAAAGTCGCAATTCTAATAATGAACTGGTGACTGGTTTGCAATCAGCTGATAACTGTATAGCATATTGCAATTCACAACTCGAACCGCGAACTGCGAACTGACAATTTGTCTTTTGGTCGCAGTTGTAGTTTACAATTCAAATCGCGAAATGTCGCTTCTTAAAGAAAACGGATGACTGGTTTGCAATCAGCGATTCGAACCAAAAGTTGGAGAATGGAACTGGTAGGCAGTTCCCAATTCTAAATTCTAATCGAGACATGAGAACTGCAAACAAACTTTAAGGATATTGAAAATAGCAATACATGTACATGGCAATTGTCAGTTTTCAGGTTCACATCGATACTGATTCTTCCTAAAACGCAAACAAAAGCCCGTACAATAAAGAAGTATAAATTTGGTAATGGTCCTTATCAACATCCCATCAAAATTCACCGAGTTGATTTTAACAGATTACAGATCATGATGTTCATTACCTATAATAGTGAACGATAAGCATCCGTGTCACCAAACTTTGCAGTTCTTATATTAGACCGTTTTTTAACTATTGAATGCCAAAATCTTTACATTCATGAACTCATAAAAAGTTGTTAAATGCACAGTCTCTGTGACTTTAACTATACACACCGGAGCAAAGTTTATGCCCTTTCCACTTTTTCCAGCCGCAAGACAGAGTGCAAAAACACCACAGTCTTCATTGTTTGTCTGCTGAGGTAGGTCCTACAAAATTAGAAAATTATTATAAATATGGAATTATTCACAATGTAGTATCCATACTTTGCTTTTAATTGAATATTCATTAACATAATCGAATAACTGGTTTTCAACCTTGCTAATATAAGCATTTGGTAAGAAACAACTTAATTATCTTATTTCTTTAAAATGTACAAATCAAATTATCAAGTAAAACTGATTTACAACAAAAGAAATAAACTAAGATCTGAATGTAATTATGGTTACCTTTTTAATGTCATGATGCGCATGTCATTGAAAAAACTATTTTGGTCCTAAATTACGTACTACGTTTCTTTAAATCCAGAAATTAATCTTGGTATAATATCATTTAATTACTCGTAGACATGCTAAATAAATCAGACATTAAAATACAGTATATACTACAACTGAGTTTAAACATACAGCACCTCTACAGTTCTCACTACGTAACTGGCGTCACCTCTGCTATTCATGTATCGTCTGTAAATTAAAATGACAATACAATATGATTTGAAGGTAAATGTAAAACTATTTCATATAAAATTGCCTTATGCTTAACACGACATCCTTTAATAGAACTATATACCATGTCATGAATCCTTATGCAGTTATGCCAAATGTGTACACACATGAGTGGAATAAAACAAATATGCAAGGTTACAGTTCTTCAAAGAAACCATGCAAGTCAGCGGAAGATAATTTTAAAGTTCTGGTGTCATAGGTCAATATTGCCCTCTTCCTTTGCACCGATTAATTTTTTCAGTTAACAATCAAGGTCATCCACATCCCGAGCATTCTTGTAGCTAAAATATAGCTTTAGATGGCGTACAAATGTAAGAGAGTGACTAGGTTGTATCTTTCAAGATACCTTAATTATTTTCCAGGTATGTACAAATAGAAATGTGTTCCAACGCTCTAAACAATTCAAATAACTTATAAGCATAGTTAACTTTATGGTAAGAAAGAAATTAAAAATTGTCAATGGTATTTTGAGGAACAGATCTTTTAAAATAGAAATGTATAACATTTTTCTGATTTGTTGCAATATATTTTTCTTACCACGAAACTCTAATATATGGTAATAAACATTTTTGTAAGTGTTAACAGCTTTTTTAAGACCGTTCATAAATTCAAAGTATTCTTAGATACGGTCTCAGAGCAATTCTACGAGAATACGTCATATTTTCTATCAACTTGTGTTTGGAGGTGTTATTTGCTTTAAACACGATTTATAAGAACAAAATTACCTCAGCATTTCAGCTGGATGTCGACCTCCACTGGTCATTGAGTTGTATACATGTATTGTAGCTTCAGGCTCGTGTATGACCTGAAGAAAGCATGTTTTCATTTCGTAACTCTACATTCATTGGAGCTATGTGTTTCTTAACTTGACAAAAGGCATTGAGTGTGTAAACCGTTCTTTGTCTTTTATTGTACTTTAGGCAATCATCGTGAGTTTGATAAATGTAATATATTTAATACCGAACCAATATAACCCTGGAAAACGCTAATAAATAACAAGTCCATATCCTTAAGTTTGGATATATTTGTCATGACCTCTTGATCATATACAATTCATGTAGATTGCTGTGTACTTAAGTTTCTCTGTCTAAATACAAAAGAAACTTAACCAATATGACGAGTATAACTATGAAAATATTTATTATCACCAACATGTCTAATAGCTTTCACAATATAATGCATGTTGAAAATGTGTAATACATTATGATTTTAATTAAAATCATCTTACCAAAAGCGTCCAGTGTATCCTATATATAACAGGGACTAAAATGGTTCCCTTGTTAAACAAGTCTCTGTTCACAAATTTCTCCGGGGATTTCCCAGACACCAAGCACTGGAAAAAGAATACATCTAGTGCTGCTACATCTCTGTAATTGGTAGCAATGAGGGACATGTATCCGTTTATCACCTGTAAAAATAGAAACAATGCAATGTTTCCAGTTATGAAATGATTCTGAATTATGTAGTAAACTTTACTTTTTTTCATTTCAAGTAACCGTAACCTTACATGTGTGTAGTAATTGAACCATACACTGTTCATAATACGCCTGTTAAGACTGATCTTCTTAGAAAATAAAACAAATCATTCGTAAAACCCTATTTTCTGAACCCTCGAAGGGTAGTCACTTTTGATCCGGGGGTCCTAATTTGAAAAATATAAGTAGAGGTCCGCTAGAAAATGCCACATGATAAACATCTAAGCTCTAAGCCTTGTGGCTTCATAGAAGATTTTTTTTTAAGTTTTCCTATGTGTTGCCATACCAACTAGAGTTCTGCATAATATAATATTATTTGAACAACTTTGAAAATGCTCCATGCAAGGATCATCCCTGCATAGTTTCAACAACATTGGTCCAGTCATTTAAAAGGAGATATCGTTCTCATAAAAAGCGGACGGACGGACGGACGGACGACCGATGACTACGTACGTGGAACCCGGACGGTGAGTGATCATAATAGATCACCCTTGCACTTTCTGTCAGGTGAGCAAAAATATAACATAAACTTTCATTTCAAGGAACGAACTGATAGGGTACTATAGTATGTATGCATAAAGTGTGTATCAGTGAAAGTGTTTCATTAAACTGTTTCTGCTAGAAGAATATTAACCGTCAATTTAATGTATTCATACCTGATCATTCAGCCAAGTATTTGGATTCAGTGTTGACACATCAAGGCCGGATAGGAGTATTTCTCCACACGTGGCTATTTCCGCATACGGACATTTTTCAATCAGTGCATTTACGTCAGCCATAGTCATTTTCCCATAAAAAAGCACATAAGCGGATCTCTGAAAGATTTAAAAACAAAACATATATTCAATATCATTTTTCAAGATATATCATTCAAAGGTTCAAGGTTGTCATTTTACTTTCAGGCCATAACACGTGTTTCAATCTGCGAATCGTAACTTTAAAGAAGTCACTTCACAATTAGTTATTCAATAGAAAGTAAGAACAAAAAAAGTATTAAAATGACAATTGTTCAAAGTAGGAAGCTATTGTCGTTTTCTGGAAATATTTGAGATTGGGGTCATGATGGGGTGATAAAGTTGAACAAGTTTTTTTGTGTTTCAAATTAATTATCTTTTACAAGCAGCCTGCACTATTCAATGCAGTAAACATTTCGACAATAGTATCGAATCTTGTGCTTTTTCTATGACAAGATTGTAGGACCACATTCGTAACAGATCGCATTTGTAACAGGTGTTACAAATGAGATCGCATATGTAACAAGTGTATCACGTGAGATCGCATATGTAACAGAAATCAAGCACACATGTGACAATTCTTCAGACGAATGTTAACGATGCCGACTTTTGATGTGACATCTGATCACATTTGTCACAGCTCACTTTCAATCGGTAAAATGAACAAAAAAGGGCATTTTTACATCTGAATCCCATTTGTAAAATGTTTAGCTCTCTTATACGAAGTGACAAAGTAAGCTATTGTGATCAACCGTTGTACGTCGTCTGTAATGTTAACATTTCTATAGATAACTGCACTACCACACAAACTCCGCTATTTCACGGCGGGATTATATTAAGAGAAGGCATATTGTCTCACCGACGGGCTCAGTGGGGTGAGGGTTATTAATAAAAAAGGTGTATTTTGTTTAAATTTGATAGACATAAGATCGAAGCACAAGGCCGACCCCTCCTAGACTTAAGGCTAACGAATCAGTCAGTGACAAGTTGCATATAATATGTCTCAGGACATGGGAACTTCCTGTTTGTCACTTAAAACGTCTCTGGATGACGAAAGATAGCTACAAATGTATGTCTCCACCGGGTTTGAATCAGTGACCTAAGCATGTTGATCTTCATTTCAACTAGTCGAAGTAGCAGTACAAGTAGATGAGGTTGTAATCATATTACAGGGGTAGTGGCAGCGGATGCCGAAATGATAATAAAAATTGAGCCACGTCACGGGAAAATTGGCATTGGACATTTTCGTGAATTTCCGGAAAGTGTATATCTAGGCTGACCAGTGCATTTATGCATCTGAATAAGGGTCAGATAATTTCATACTTTGAAACAACAGCGAACGGTGTGGGACCTGATCAGACTGTGCGGATGCGCAGGCCGACTGTAGCCAAGACTTGTCACAAAGCCTCGGAGATTACCGAAAGCCAAGTTTCTTATGATGCGGCTCAAATAATTTTATGACGTCGCTAACTTGTGATGTTGCTTATTGCAGTCATTTAATGATGTTGCGATGAAAACCAACTGATTAAACATATGCATTATAAACATCAACATTAAACATATGTGCTTCTCATATCAACCCCCATGTTGGACAAACATATTCGTAACACATTTTACCTGCTACGAATGCGATCGCATACGTACGAAATATGTTACAAATGCGATCTGTTATGAATGTGGTCCTACATAGCTCTAAGCTTATCGAGTCTCTCTCGAGTCCACTTCCTGGAAAAAGAACAATACTGGTGTCATATGAAGAGGTACGGTAATGACGCCAGTGCGGTTCAAACCTGCAGCCTCCGGGATGAGCGGCAGACACCTTAACCTCTACACCACAGCTTTTCACTTCACATCTGATATATATCAATTTCCTTGTCATGACGTTTACAACACAGATATCAAGGAATGTGTGGGCTTTTCAATATTTGCAAGCACGTTTTTGCCAGAAGTCGAACCATAACTTTGAGCTATTTGAATTTTCGTGATACATTTAAAGAAGTATCACTGCCGGTCCTTATATGACAATATTAATATCATGCAATAAATCTTCTGAAATTGAAAATACAGCTCTATTGTATTTGACAGTTTTGAATTCAATCTTAATGAACGAAAGAGTGTTGTGGGCCGAAACAGCTCTTACACTAACAAAATCAACTTATATAAAAAAATATGGATGTAACATACAATTCACATCGGTTAACTTGGTTTGCAGTTCGCAGTTCGCGATTCGAATCACGAAATGTCGCTATTCTAAAAGTGAACTATTAACCATGGTTAGCAATCAGCAATTCGAACCATAAGTTGGGATGAAGTGGAATCGTTAACTTAGAACAGGGAACTTGGCTGAAGTTAACAATTCTCAATTCTGCGAACTGCGACCTGCGAAATGCAAACCAACTATACGGATATATAACATTCTAACTCATGCATTAAAATGAAAACAGACTCATAAAGAACAAAAAATTAAATGTTCCGTATATTGCACGCCCCGTATATTGCACGCTGGTATGAACTACCGACGGCATGTACCATGTACGTAAAACAAAATGACGGCAACAGAAATCTTTCAAATGCAGTTCAAATGTGAAATATGGATGAGTTGTCGAATTTGAAGAAAACGGGACTTGTGGATTAACAGCAAAACTCTTCAATGTATACACTCGTTACTTTTTAATCCACGCCAAAAATATTTCATACATCAACTTTTTTTGGTACTAATTCGGAATATGCGTCTATTCGATCTTTCATTTCAATGCCAAAAAAGTATTTCATTTTTTTCTTTGTTCTATTGAAAATATCCCGCGCTGCGTGAAAAGAGTAACACTGAAACTAAATTAAATTTCTGCCTTGATCCAATTTAAATTGTAAGATTATTGAGTCGTTTTTGAGAAAACGATTTCTTAAGATTTTTTTTCGGGAATCTTAAGATATACGAAAGCCGAGAAGGGTCAAATGAAAAACAAAAAATATTGAACTTTAATTATCTGGCACATGCATACAACATGTTCAGTATTCTACGGTACTGCACGTTGGCAAGGAATGATACTGAACGTTGGCAAGGGGGAGGTCCTAGCGATCAGCTGTACGGACTATTTTATTTGTTTGCCAACATCGTTTTACTTATTCGGTGGATAAAGGGGAATAGATTTCAAATATATTTCCGCGCCCTAAGAAAGATGGTCGAATGCGAATCATTCTCAATTTAAAAAAGTTTAATACGAACATGCAGCATATACATTTTAAAATGGAAACTCTAAAGACAGCAGTTAGTTTAATGACTAGGAATTGTTATTTTGGATCGGTTGACATATCAGATGCTTATTACTCAATACCAGTTAGGTCAAATAATAGAAAATATTTTAGATTCATTTACAAGAGACAGAAGTATCAATTCACTGCATTGGTAATGGGTTTAACTACTGCACCAAGGATTTTCACTAAGGTGCTAAAGCCTGTGTTTGCATCGTTACGAGCGAAGGGTCATATTAGTACCGCGTATATCGATGATTCATGCTTACAAGGACAAACGTATAACTCTTGCCTTTGTAATATCACGGACATGGTTCGTCTCATGGATAACTTAAGACATACAATTAATATAAAAAAGTCTCAATTCATCCCCTCTCAGCAAATTGAATTTGTTGGATTTATTCTATGAGACAGAAAACAGTTACTATCAAAATATTTGCCCAATTAATTGGTAAATGGCGGTTGAACCTGGAGTTGATTACGCCCCTCTTTTTTACAAACCCTTGGAGAAAGAAAAAGTGCATAATTTAAAACTAAAAAGAGGGAAGTACAATTCTTTTATGAGAATAACACCACAAATCAAGATAGACATTCAGTGGTGGGTTGATAACTTGCCTCTTCGTGTAAAACATATATCACACGGCAATCCCTCGGTAGTTATGCATACTGATGCGAGTCTTTTAGGGTATGGCGCGTGTATTAAAGAATTGAATCTTAGCACTAATGGGGTCTGGTCACAAGATGAACAAACACTTCATATTAATGTTCTGGAGCTGAAAGCTTGCCAGTTGGGCTTATTTGGGTTGTGCAATGAAAAGCGCAACACCCACATTCGCATTTACACTGATAATACCACATGCTGTGCATATATAAACAATTTCGGAGGGAAATTCAAAGATTTGAATAATCTTGCACGCGAGATATGGTTCTGGTGTATCAAAAGACAGATTCATTTAAGTGCTGCTCACATCACAGGGGTGGACAATGTGGAAGCGGACAGATTATCTCGAAAATTTAATGATGACCTTGAATGGTCACTAGACCGTGTTATATTTCATGTCATATGTGAAAAGTTTGGGTCTCCTGAAGTGGACTTGTTTGCCTCATGGCTTAATTTCAAATTAGACAAGTATGTTTCAAGGTTTCCTGATTCAAGCGCAGTTGCAGTTGATGCCTTTTCTTTAGATTGGCACAATGTTTTTTTGTACATATTTCCTCCTTTCAGTTTGCTACCACGCATCCTTCAGAAGATTGTAGAGGACAAAGCAGAAGCACTGCTGGTGGCTCCCATTTGGACTACTCAAAGCTGGTGGCCTCACTTACTTCACTTAATGAGTCAGCCAGGTTATTTTCTTCCATCCCCACAAGCAATATTACAACTTCCCCACAAACCAAGTTACAATCATCCCCTAAAGAAGATGGTACTTGGGATTTTCAGGATATCAGGGAAGCCCTTCGCAAGCAAGGTATTTCAAGAAAGGCTGCCGCAATTATCATTGATGGATGGAGACAATCAACTCGAACACAATACACGTCTGTTATCAAATGATGGATATCAATTTGTGATAGGAAATCGATTGATTCAGTTAGACCAACTGTAAACAAGAGCTGTCAGTAGGACAGCGTGCTCAACTTTTTTAGTGCTTGCCAATAAAACAAAACTTTGACGGTAAAGGGCACACAAGACTTTAACTAGGAACTTCTAAGTACAAATCAAGAAAATTTTTCACAGAGTTATCTTCTTTTGCTTACAGATAGGTCTTACAATGGTACATAAGTACTCCAACTTTCAAAGTAATATCTCAAATGGTTAAGTTAACAAGTGGACAAGAATGAAAATTTTAACTGAGTTTCTAAGTCAAAAAGGGCCATAATTCAAATAAAATCCTTGACAGAATTACCTTCTCCTGCCCATGTTTGGGAATCATGATGGTAAACAAGTATTCCAACTTTCAAATTAATATCTCAAACAGTTCAGTCAAAAAGTGGACCGGGCGAAAAACTTAACCAAGATTCTAAGTCGATAAAAGGCTTTAATTTTTAAAACAAATCCCTGACAGAGTTACCTTCTCTTGCGTACAGATGGGGGGTAATGATGTGAAATAGCATTAAAAGTTTCAAAGCAATATCTCAAAGGGTTAAGGCAATAAGCGGATTTTACCCATATTCAATGTATTTTCTAAGTCAAAAAGGGGCATAATTCTGTCAAAAACCTTGACAGAGTTATGTCCTCTTGTCTGTTGATGAAGGTCGTGATGGTAAACAAGTATGGTTAGTTTCAAAGCAATACCTCCAATGGTTTTGAAATAAAGTGAGGTGGTACGAAAAACTTAACCAAGCTCAATACACTTTCTAAGTCAAAAAAGGGCCATAATTCTGTCAAAAACCTTGACAGAGTTATGTACTCTTGTCTGTAGATGGAGGTTATGATGGTAAACAAGTATGGTAAGTTTCAAAGCCATACCTCTAATACTTTTGAAATAAAGTGGGGTGGTACGAAAACCTTAACCAAGGTGTGACGCCAACGCCGACGCCGACACCAGGGCGAGTAGGATAGCTCCCCTTTTCATAGAAAAGTCGAGCTAAAAATGTCATTAAATTCTTGACGCATCTATATTCATTAGGGCTTAGCTACAGTGCCCTGGGAACTGCTCATGCGGCTGTAAATGCTTATACAACAATATGTGGAGGCATAGACCTCAGTAACAATGTATGGTTAAAGAAGTTCATGAAAGGTGTATTTCATAAACGGCCAAATATTGTTAAGCATCATGTGGTTTGGGATGTAAATATTGTATTCAATTATTTGTGTCATTCAAAAGATGATTCGTTAATGTTTTTATCCAGCAAGTTATGCCTGATGTTTTTATTGTTGAGTGCACAGAGGTGCCAGACACTACACCTTATAGAGTTAGAGGATTTAGTATTTAACAGAAATCAAATTATCATTCATCCAAATCATTTACTTAAACAATCTAGGCCTACATACCATTTACAACCTATTGTTCTTGAAAAATATGTGAAAAATAAGAATCTGTGTATTGTTGAAATGTTCAGGAAATATTTAAACCGCACAACAGGGTTACGTAATCCTCAAGAAAACAAGTTACTTGTTAGCACACAGGCACCACATAGAGGTGTAACTAG
>JAFMSR010000012.1:8462268-8482975 GCA_022818135.1 Saxidomus purpurata
GAACGTTGGCAAGGGAGGGCGGTCCTAGCGATCAGCTGTACGGACTATTTTATTTGTTTGCAAACATCGTTTTAATGAGGTTTATATGTCGAAGTTTGATAGATTTTTACAATTAAATAAACTATGGTCTTTAAATAAAAAAGAAACTTTAATCATTTTCTAGTAGACGTAAAAGAGTTTCATTTTTAAAAAGGTTCGAATTTTTTAGGGCACGCAATACCAGTTCTGGTTACGAAAATTACTGGTACGTATTTCAGCCAAGTATTGATAAACAAAAGGAACGATGTTTTGCATGTAGTCATAAGAAAGAGAAAACATTTTTAGGAACGTACATCAAGTTGATGTATTCACATTTCAAAGTACAAACCTGCATCCGTAGGAAAAGTCTTACGTGTTACAAAACAAGATGGCGGACGGCAACTGAAATTTCTAATCGTATTATTGACGTCAACGTTTCTCCTAATAAATGACGTCACGTATGACAACAATAATGAATCGAGTCTATTAATACGCAATAAAGAAAATGTACATGGTGAAATACTTAGTACGCTAGTTGTCTGAGAAATTTCAAGATTCATTTATTGTTTTTTGCTAACAGAATGTCATTTTTGTTCATATTCAATATGAAAGTATATAATAAAAAGGTTATTGAACTTGTGTGGCGAAATATTACTTGGAACTCGTTGATTTGGCGGGAACAACTCGCAAGCTCGTTGTTCCCGCCAAATCAACTCGTTCCAAGTAATATTTCACCATACAAGTTCAATAACCTATAGTACAAAGCTCAAGATGAATAAGTTTTGAGCATGAAAAACGTGATTTGTGATCACGGAGACTGATGAAAGACATAAAAGAACAAGTCAAAGGTAAGTAACTTTATTTAAGGTTTGATAAATATTATGGAATGCGTTGGCTTATTTGGGCAATGCAAAATATTACATTTCCGTGCAAGCGGCTACTCCTTCCACCAGCCGCCAAACAATGTCGGTCAACATAAATCAAGACACTAAAGAATATCTGCAGACCATACCAGGCATAGGACCAATAAGAGCTCACCTGATCATACAGTTCAGACAGAAGTATGTCAGAGTACAGAAAGAAGATAGTTCTATGATATTACCGGGACATGTAGCAAAACAGATGCTGGGTGTCATCGATTACTCTTACCGACTCCCAAGAAGAGGCAATTTGTGTCATCAATGAGAACCTGTGGCCACTACATCACCATCAGCTGCTTCCGTACCACTATGTTATCTTCAGTAGTAACCCCAAGTTCAACAATTGTGATGAGTATACCGGTGACCACTACAGGAATACACTCAGTACACATTGTAGTATTTACAGCAGAGACGCCGAGTTAAAGACAACCAATAACACCGGTTATTACAAAACTTCCTTTAGGAGCTACACCCGGAACACTGTAAGTACAAGATATCCCGGCATATACACCATTGATGGATAGTATGGTTATGGCATAACGTATGGTTATGGCATAACCAATGCTATCAATACCAACATTGCATAAATAACAAACACCACAGATTGACAAGATAAAGGTAACACACTCTACAACCACACGTGGAAAATGTTGTAAATCAGCTCCTTGCCATACGCCAGGGAATGACCGAAACCGATCTGGTTGCGTTAATTTCTGTACTACACGAAGTTCCAAATCGTGATAGAGATGATGATGTAAACGCTATTGCAAAAACTAGTACTTCATATTTCTAGCTTCCAGATATTAAACAAGATGTACACAGACAAAGTTCTTCTAGAACCAAGACGTCTACATGTACTTCAAGGTCATGTTCATCTAAAACATTCAAAGTGTCTGTCACGACAAATCAAGAATTATTTCCATGTCATCAAGACCTGCTAGTTAACGAACCATCAGTTAAGCACAAATTATCTTCAAAGAATGTAAATATCTAGACGAGTTCTTCTAGAAAATATTCGTCAAGACACTCATCTGCCAGTGATAGGTCCATTAATAAATTACAAGAATGAAAAACATTCTTTGAAATCATATGACACTAAACACAATCATAGTGCAATTCCTTTAAACAAATAATGAAGCAACTGGAAACAATATTCGGTAACCAAAATCTTACCGAAACATCACGTAAACATTTCAAACAGATAAGACAAACACAAAATGAATCCATAGAAGACTGGGCTGATAGAGTACTGACATTGTCCACCAGTGCATTCCGCAATTTTCCAGAAAGTAATTTATCTCTCGAACACCAGGGTTGAGCAGATGATACAGAAAACCCTCCAACAGATAACTAAGCAAATGTCAACACCTAAAGATGAAGTCTCAAAGACAAATGCTTAATGCTTCTTCTGCAGAAGGTTGGCAATTCTAAGAAAGATTGTCGCCGATACAAAGTGTGGCTTAAGAAAAAGACTACTTCTAGTTTATATACAAAGCAAGACCCTGATAGAAGTCCAGTCATGAATAAGGGATGTCGACAGCTGCAAGACTTCTAGTCAGCAAGATGTCAAATCTTAAGATTTATGCAAGCTGTATTATTCAGTCAATCATTTAAAACCTGCAGAAATAACTAAACAGGAAGCACATGCTGAAGAAAAAGTTGGCGTATACAAGTTCAAAAAAAAAAAAAAAAAAAAAACCCCCCCCCCACCCCCCCAAACCCCCCCCCCCCCCCCCCCCCAAAAAAAAACCCCCCCCCCCCCCCCCCCCCCCCCAAAAAAAAAAAAAAAAAAAAAAAAAAGCCGGATCTTCATTTGTGTACTTGACTGTAGGTGGTAAAAAAGTCAAAGCTAGAATAGATTATGGTGCAGAGTTTACCATCCTTTCCCTACAAATATACAACAGCTTGAAGAACAAGCTTGCTAAAGTCAAAGATCTGGTTATGCAGATGGCAGATAAAGATACCGTTTTGAAAGCTTTTACTACAAAACCTTTGAAGTTGCGGTGAGGTTCACAAATATTTCAATAAAGGGCCTACGTAGCACTAATTAGAGATAAAATGGTGCTAGGATATGATTTTCTTCACCATCAAGGCAATGTGCTAGATATTCATTCTGACACGTTAGTATTCACTGGAGAAAGGATTCCAATAAATACAACCTCTCGCGATGGTAAATCTGCAATTGCTTAGAGTCACTGTGACTGAATGTGTTTTGATTCCACCAAGTTCAGCAGTCCTAACGCCTTGCAGATTAAGCTCCCAACTGGATGATTACCTTATGGAGCATGAGGAGATGTTGAACAAATTAGGTATTCTTATGCCACGGATGCTGGGACAATCCAAATCAGAACCAGTCGTCTATTAAGTCAATCCGTCTCAATCTTATAAGAATCTCCGGAAGAGCAAATTGATTACCAGTGCATATGAAATACAAAAATATTGGAAACCCTGATGACCAATACAACGAATTACCTTCTAGTTACATAGCCGATAGCTGTGTCCAGAAGGGGAAAGAATAGAATGAATAACTGTACAACAAACGGACGAGATAAAACTACATCTGAAACTAAAGAGATACACCAAAAATAAATACATTCAAAAAAGTTCTTCAGAATTTAAAAAGGTTCCAGTAAAGGTGAAGGTGCCAGATCATCTACAACATCTCTAGAAGTCTTCTATTGAACATCTTACCAAGAGGCAACTGAGAAATTAGCCCAACTCCTAAGAGACTATGAAGTTGTCTTTCAAAAGTAGATTTTGACCTGGGTCATTTCACTTCAATCGAACATACGGTGGACACCAGAAATGCAAAGCCCATCAAACAATGCATGCGACAAACACCATATGGCTTTGTGGGAGAAGAAGAAAAGCATCTAAAGAAAACGGTTGATGCCGATATCATTCATGAATCTGTATCAGAATGGCCGTCATCAACAGTTCTGATCAGGCAGTGTGACGGATACATTTGCTGATAGTATCCGGTTTTCTGAACTAGATGCATTTTCCTTTTCCTGGCAAATCTGAATTAGTGAAGAAGATAGAAGGTAAACTGTTTTTCTTACCAATTAAGAACTATGCGAGTATGTTCCGAATGGGGTTTAGTGTGATCAATGTACCAGCAACAATTTCGCGTGTAATGAACTTAATATTACACGGTTTAACGTTGCAAAGTGTGAGGGCCTTCTTGGATGACATCCTGTTGATAGGAAGTAGTTTTGAGGACCATTTAAAGAATATAGCCGACGCTTTTGAGAGGTTTAGAAAGCATAGTATGAAGCTCAAGCCAGGAAAATGCACGTTTCTTAGAAAGAAGTTGAATTTCTTGGAAGAATGGTCACTGGAAATGCATTCTCCATGACATTCAGAAACATTGACACTGCAGTCAACTGGCCAGCGCCAAGTTCAAAGAAGGATGTTGATAGATTTCTATGTCTAGAAAACTATCACATAATCTTTGAAAGAAGATTTGCTAGTATCGCATTACCATTGTGTAATCTTACAGGCAAAAATCAGTTCAAGTAGGACATAATGGAACAAGAAGTATTTGATGCATTAAAGAAAGCTTTAACTCTCGCCAGTTTAAGCTTTACCTAACATTAAACATCCGCTCATATTGGATTCGGATGCTTCAGATTCGACTATATGTGCATAATACAAATACAGAATGAAGTAGAAAATGTCATTGCTTATGGCTGTTTCAGCTTGACTTTTTAGCAGAAATAATTCTGCACCATCAGAAAAGAACTCCTGGGCATTTTACGGTTTACCTCACACTTATAGGAATAACCCTTATAGTGAAAACTGATCACTCAAAATTGACCGGGTTATTAAAGTTTAAAAACCAACAGTGTCAGCAATGGATTGCGGAGTTGTCTCAAAACAACATGGCTGAGGCAAAGCACGGTAAAGCGGACGCGCTGTCAAGAATTCCGGAAACTTTAGCGCCGTGCAGAGAATTTATAGCTGGCATAAGCCTGCAGATTTGCCATGCGTTGGTTGTCATTATTGCATCAGGGCTGACGGACAAAATTAATTGGCTAAATTGATCGATGATGTCGACGATTCGATAAGTGTGGCTGCGAATTGTAAACTGACATCCAATGGAGGGGGCGTTCAATAAGAGAAAAGTGTAACTGTACCAGTACAGATCTGACATGAGAATGAACAGCGTACTCACAGCGGATGCTACAACTCTATGCAGAAGCGACTCACATGTCGACATAGTCACACCGAGCAACAAAGAAAGAAGCTTCGTAACTGCATGCTTGGTTTAAATTGTGCGAGATTCTGATACACAGCAACATTCGTGTTGGGGATTCACCTTCAATGACCTGCAATAAGATCAAGCAAAACAGGGAATTCTATTCCCGGCCTTATTCCTACTGATAGATGGAGTCTTTTTCAAGACAAAAACCAGAAACCGAAGCTCTCCAACTTGTTGTAAAAGAAATTTTAAACGTACAAGCACTACTTTGGCGCAACGGTATACATTTTATACCTTCATCAGGTCACCAGGTAGTTCAAACCAAAGCCAAATTGAAGGAAAAGTTCTTCTGGGTCCGCCTTTCTAGAGATGTTCAGTTTTATGTGATATCATTTGCTGTGTGTAATCAAAACAAGAAGAAAGGAAGAAACGGTATAGTTCCAATAACAGAGTATTAAGCGGGAGCACCCATCGAACATTTGTACATTTAGATTTCATTAGTCCACTGCCAAAGACATGGCAAGGAAGCCAGTTCTGCAGGATAATGGTTCATAAGTTTACGAAGTGGGTAGAATGTGTACCGTTACCATCGCAGAAAGCTCTGAGGTGACTCCAAAAGCTGCCATTGACGAGGTTTTCAGTCGCTATGGCTTTCCGTTTCAAGTTTTCACTGAGCAGGGACGCAATTTCGAAAGCCAGCTGTTGAAGCTGTGTGTAAGGCATTACACATTCATAAAGCCTGAACAACACCATACAGTCCATCTAGCAATAGTCAAGCTGAAAGATTTAATAAAACGTTACTGGATGCAGTCAAATGTTCCTCTGGAAGTTGCACGACAAACTGGAACAAAACATTCAACAAATACAATGGTTGTACGCTTCGGTAAACAGAAGTACTGAGTTCACACCAAATATGTTAATGTTGGGGGTAAGATAATAGCTCAGCTGATGTTCCCCAGTTCAAAGGCAGTAACACCAGAAGGAAATGGAGAATATGTAGCACAGTTGATGGACACCATACATAAAGCAAAGGAAATTGCGAGAGCAACTCTGAAAATGTCAATGACGCGTAGGAAGCAAAATTACGACTTCAGGATCCTGTTGAGACATTATTCAGTCGGAGATGCAGTGTATCTTCTAGATACAGCAGCTACAAAAAGTAAATCTCTTAAGTAATGCCGCTGTGGAAGGGACCAGCCATTATTTTGAAAAACCTATCGTTAGACTTTTATCGCTGAGACTACGCAATGCAGTCTTCGTGACCAACCACGACAGGGTGATCGGTTGTGACGAATGGTATCGATGGTCATGTATTAACATCACTGAGCATATTATTAGTTATTGTTGGTGTTTTTCAAATATAGCTAAGCAGATGGATTTCTCTAAGGAAGCATAGGGATACCTAGATAAGGGTCGTGTTTATAATCCAGCTTTACGGAACGATTATCTTTATGTCCATGGTACATAGGTAGAGAAGAAAGGTCCCAGCAGATTATTCTGCCACCATGTATCCCAAAATGCAAGGAGTCTCAAGGCAAATATACAAAACACTCAGGACGAGAATAATGAACAATACTGCATATGCAAGAAGCCTTGGAACGGGAGGTTCACGATCCAGAGTGAATACTGTGGTATCATGGGTAATTTATTGACCGCCACAGATGCAAGGACAGGGACAATAGATTGTGTTAAGGGTGAGCGTATTATCAGTTATTCTCAGTGTTTTTCAGATATGGCTGAATAGAAGGATTTCGTACAAGGCTACCTGAATAAGGATCGTGTATACAATTCAGCAGGCAGCATTATGGATCTTAATGTCTACAATACAAGACAAAGACAAAAAGTCCGAGCAGCTTCTTCAAATCATACTTCTGATGGTCCAGATATTGAAGGCCAAGATGCAGGCCTAAAGAAACAAAAACCTGCATTCGTTGGTTAAAAGGTGGTGCTATGACCATAGAAAGTACCAAGATATCTGATAGAGAGAGACTGTATGAGCAAAAACGTTTGGATGTTTAAACCTCTTTAAAAGACAGTTTCAAAGGAGTATCATCGAGAGAAGGACATAACAGACATACAGAACCCAGAAAAACTCCTGGAAAAAGTATCTTGAAAATGTGTTGGACGTGATAGACAAGAAGAAACTTTTAGAATCATCTCATGTCCCCAAATTGGAATCTTTTACCGAGCCTATAGAGGAAGAAACAATACCAAGTCAGACAAGAAAGCAACTCTAGGGAGGTCGCCATGTATGAAACAGAAAGCTGCAAAATTTTTTCCAATTAGAGCACCTTCTAGAGCGCCATCAAAAATAGAAAACAGCGTCCAGCAGGACTGACAAGAACGTTCAGCAGCGGGCTTCTAGCTCTAGTCTTGGACATCCTATAGAGTCATTTGTAAGTACAGAAAACACGAGTGGAATAAGCACTCACTAAAGTGTCGGGACCTCTTCTAACACCAGTCACCCTGAATGGTCTCGAACAAAAGACCAGCAGGTGTATTATTCAAGTGCAAACAGGAACAAAAGTCACTCTGACAGGTCATAGAATGCAAAAGGAGATTTTGACATAAGTAATTTCAGTGCAATCGAACATATGGTGGACATCGGAGATTCAAAGCCCATCAAACAACGCATGCGATGAACACCTATTGGCTTTGTGGGAAAAGAAGAAAGGCATTTCAAGAAGACGGTTTATGCCGGTGTCATTCAGGCATCTATATCAGAATGGCCGTCATCACCAGTTCTGATATGGAAGGAAGCGTGACGGTTCAGTGAGGTGGTATATCGACTTCAGTGCATGGAATACTGTTATGTTTAAAGACAATTTTCCTCTACCATTTGTCGAAGATTGATTGAATGCATTGGCTTGTTGTATCTGGTTTCTAAACTGATGCAAATTCAGTTAACTGGCAAGTCCGAATCAGTGACGAATATTGAAAAAACTGATTTTCTTACCAAGAACGAACTCTACGAGCATGTTAGAATGAGGTTTTTGTGTAACCAATGCACCAGCAACATTTTTACGTGTAATAAACTTACTATTACAGGGTTTAACGTGTCAAACTGTGTTGGCCTTCTTGTACGTCATCCTGGTGATAGGTGATAGTTCTGAGGACCATTTAAAGAATATAGCCGACGCTCTTGAAAGGTTTATGTACCTCATGCTACATCTTATGGGGTATACATTTCTCAGTTAATTCGGTTTGCCAGAGCGTGTAGTTATGTTGAGGATTTCAATGAACGTAATCAATATATTACAAATAAACTTCTTCAACAGGGCTACCGTTATTACAAATTGCGTAAATATTTTGCTAAATTTTACTATCGTAATTCTGATTTGGTTTTGAAATTCAATAGTAATCTAAAGACTCTTCTGCGAGAAGGTATTTCAAAACCCGATTTTTATGGGGATGTGGTTTACAAACTTCGTAAGATTTTGGGTCATGGCAATTTTCCAACTGTATTTGCTAAAATTATAAAACGTTTTGTTAAAAGAGGTTACGACCCAACTGTTTTGAGACACACCGCATGTTTGGTGTTCAACCCGTTTACAGTTGGACGCTATGCTTCCCTCTTTGATTGTGTCTGACGGGAGAGGGGGAGGACTCTGTGATGGGCAGTTTTTAAATCCCACTGGGACGAAACTGTTTTGATTTCTGTCCTCTGGCCTGTTTCGTCGGGCCCTTAAGGGTGTTTCTCTTGGTGCTCTGCCTTCTGCAAAGGCATTGAGTACATACGTTTTTTGGTTCTCAAGGTTTGCTTTTTATATATTTATACACGAGCATTTTTGTGTTTTACATACCATGCCTTTTGTTTCCATTGCGTGTGTTAGAGATTCACCTAGCAGGGATTACTTTTATTTACACTGTCCTGTGACTTTGGAACATGGTGGGGGTAAGAGTGAGGTTGGGTGCGCACCATAAACCGGTTTAAGCTCCCCAGTGGTGTTTTTGCCACTGACCGTTCCAAGGC
This sequence comes from Saxidomus purpurata, assembly GCA_022818135.1. Taxonomy (NCBI): domain Eukaryota; kingdom Metazoa; phylum Mollusca; class Bivalvia; order Venerida; family Veneridae; genus Saxidomus; species Saxidomus purpurata. The sequence goes on from JAFMSR010000012.1 coordinate 8,471,384, forward strand.
GGTGCCCCACTGTGTTCCTTTAATTGTTCGTTTTGTCCTCGTGTGTTTGCTTTGTATGCTAGTGTGTGTTGGTAGTGTATATGTGTGTGTGTACATGATTGTGTGTGTGTGTCGTGTGTGTGTGCGTGTGTGTGTGTGTTGGTGGTGTGCACTTCTGGGTGCTGTGGGGTTCGTTTTTTGGGGAGGCTGCGTTTTTGGTACGTGGCATTCCCTGTTTGATATTATTTTTGTTTTTTCGAAAGCATGGCATGAAGCTCAAGCCAGGAAAATGCACGTTCTTTCAGAAAGAAGTTCATTTGGGGAATGGTCACTGAAAATGCCTTGTCCATGACATCCGGAGACATTGACACAGTGGTCAACAGGCCATCTCAAAGTTCAAAGAAGGATGTTGAAAGATTTGTAGGTTTAGAAAACTATCACAGAACATTTGTTAAAGATTTTGTTTGTCTAGTATTACCATTGTATAATCTTACAGGCAAAAATCAGTTCAAGTTGGGCAACAGGGAACAGGAAGCATTTGATGCAGTGAAGAAAATTGTAACTTCTCCGCCAGTTTTAGCTTTACCTAACATTAAAGTTTCGCTCATACCGGATTCCGATGCTTCATATTTGGCTATAAGTGCAGAACTTCTGCAAGAACTGAAGGGAGTAGAAAAAGGTCATTGCTACTTCAGCTTGGCTCAAAGGCAGAAAAAAACAATACTGCAACACTAGAAAAAAACTCATGAGCACTGTACGATTCACCAGCCACTTTAGACACTAATTTCTAGGACGAGTTTTTACAGTGAGACCACTTAAGTTTGACATTGTTATTAAAGTTTAAGGTCAGCTTGCGCTATAGATGGAGCTTTCTCCATACAACATGGTTGTAAAACATCATGCAGGTGCAAAGCGCAGTAATGCGGACGCGCAGTCAAGAACTCCGGAAACACCGTGCAGATAATTTATAGCTGGCATTAGGATGACATGAGTATCCTGATCAGTTAACTCACAGCGGATATTGCAAATCTCTGCGGAAGTAACTCACATTTTGAAATTGTCACACCGAGCAACAAAGAAAGAAGCTTTGTAACTGTATGCTTGTTGAAAACTTTGCGAGATGCTGATATACAGCAAAAATCGTGCTGGGGATTCACTTTTGATGACATGCAACAAGAACAAGCAAACGACAAAGACTAAACGACTATTGAGGGTTGGTTTAAAGACAAGAAAGAGCCTGGCCAAATCAGAAGCGAAGTAAAACAAATAATAAAAGTTTATTCCTATTGACAGATGGAGTCCTTTTGTTGCTGTGTGTAAGGTATTAAACATTCATAAAACCAGAACTACACCATGAAGACCATCCAGCAATGGTCAAGTTGAAAGATTTAATAGAACGCTACTGGATGCCGTCAGATGTTTCTTGTGGGAATCGCAAGACAAACGGGACCAGAACATTCAACAGATGGCTATACGCGCTTCGGTTAACAGAAAAACTGGGTTCACACCAAATATGTTTATGTTGAGGAAAGAGGAAAATACTCTAGCTCAGCTGATGTTCCCCTATGCTTGGGCAGTAACACCAGAAGGGTATAAATAGTATGTAGCAAAGTTGATGGACGCCATACAGAGAGCATACAAAACTGTGACAGTAAGTCTGAAATGTCGATGAAGCGTATGAAGCGGATGATTATTCTGTTAATTCATTTTTCAGAGGGAGATGCAGTGCAACTTCTAGATACAGCAGCTACAAATGCTTAATCTTGTAAGTTATGCCCGCCATGAAAGGGACCAGCCATTATTGTGAAAAACTATCATCATATATATACTGCGTAAAACTACGCCATGCAGTCTTCCTGACCAACCACGACAGGGTGATGGCTTTTTAAGATAGAACCTTGCTAGCATAGATTACAAAGTACAAAGCGTCTTCATTCCAATATAGAAATGTCATTCAGAACGGGAGTAATGAACAATTATGCATATGCAAAAAGCCTTGGAACCGGATTTTCATGATCCAGTGTGAAAACTGTGACGAATAGTATCATGGGTCATGAATCAACATCACTGCCACAGATGCAAGGACATGGACAAGAGACTGTGTTAAGGGTGAGCGTGTTATTAGTTTTCTCAGTGTTTTTTCAGATATTGCTGAACAGAAGGATTTTGCTAAGTAAGTGCAGGAATACTAGGATAAGGGTCGTGTTTATAATCAAGCACACAGCTTTGTGGAACAATTATGTTAGTTCCACAGTACATAGGCGGAGAAGAAAAGCACGATCAGCTTCTTGAAACCAAAATACAAATGGTCCACATATTGAAGGCCAAGATGAAGGCCCAACGTTACGAGACCACCTGCATTTGTTGGGTAAAAGATGCTGCTATGACCATGAAAAGTATCCAAATAGCTAATAGAGACTGGATTAGCAGAAAGCTAAAGCTCAAACTTCTTTAATGAACCCGGAACATTATTGGAAAACGTATCTGAGGAGGAAACTTGACGAAGTGTGGACTTGACAGACGAGAAGAAACTTCTAGAATCACCTCAGTTCTCCAGACAGGAATCTACTACCGAGCCTATGAAGGTAGACACAATACCAAGTCAGAAAGAAAAGAAAGCCACAGGAGGTCGCCACGTATAAAACAGAAAGCTGCAAAGATTTCTCCAAATAGAACACCTTCTAAAGAGCTATCCAAAGATATACAGCTTTCAGCAAAACTAACAAGAACGTCCAGCAAATGACTTCTAGCTCTAGACATGGACATCCTATAGTCATCTACAAGTACAGACAAATACGACCGGACAAAACACCAACCAAGTGTCGGGACAGCTCCAGTCACCTTAAATGGTCTTGAAAAAAAGACCAGCAGGTGTATGGTTCCAGTGCATATGGGAGCAAAAGGCACTCTGACAGGTCTCAAGGTATAGGCAAGCAGTTGTCAAACTATGTAGCTAAGAAAACATCATCGGTAGCACTGAAGGGCGAGGAGCGTCTGGTCACCATAGGAAGGGGTACAACTGTAGAATTGTCACACACTACAGGAAAAAATCCATCCTCTACAAGTCTATAGACACAGACCATTTCAGCCACTGTCCTGAAGAAAAAGACAAAAGATGATATTTTACGTCAGATTAAATGAGCGAGAGATAAGAGGAAAACGTCAGCTGAGTAGAAACTTAACAAGCGTGAAACTGCACAATGCTGGATACCAGATTGTATATGACCAGCCAAACACATGAAGGTTGATGCTTTCAAGCACCATGTCCCAAGATGTTTTGATGAAAAGCTTCAACCTGACGAAGAACGTGTGCTGTTGGGATGGAATCAGGCAGCCAGACGCTTTTGGTAGGTAAGCAACCTTGAGGTGTTATCAAACTTCATTCGAATCCAATAGGTACTTGGTTCAATATATAACTCAACCATTTCGCCTAAACAGGAAAAGGCAATGCAAGAATTTTGCAGATTCCTGAAAGTTTTAGTTCAAGACCAATTATCTTTGGAATCCGCCAACTCACCAGGTGTGCTTCTCCACTGGAAAGCGGTCGTACTTATCGCCGCTAGCCTAGATGATCATGAACAGGAATGCTGGTTAAACATTTTCCAGGTACCAGATGATATGAAAGCTGGAATAGAGGAGTCTGAGGAACTCGCCGAACCTGAGAAAATTCTACTCCAAGCCTTTGACAGTCATATACACCTGGATATCGTTTTATCAACATGTCGCAGTCAAAGACAAATCTTTGTCGCAGCACTTGTTCAACGACATTGTCGTACGACCGTTTTATGAAAGGTGTCGCAGGATCCATGTCGCTGCAATGTCGCAGACTTTGTCGTAGACCGTAATTCACGCGAGACACAGTCAAACCACCTGTTTCCCGTGACGTCATTTTCCCGGTATTGCCAAGTTTTGACCAAAAGTCAATACAAAATTATTATTAAAAGGGAATGTAGAGCGTAAAGAGATGAACAGCAATGCTTAAGAAATTTCATGTGCAAACAACAATAAAATCTAGATCATTTGCTGTCAAAATTATGTAATTGTTAGGCAGAAGCCAATTTTTTTTTAAATTGAACTAAAATTCGGACATGACATTATCATCTGATTATTGAAGTTGGCATCCTACATGTACTAGGTAACCTATATTCCAATATTTAGACGTTTTCCTGTTATGTCAGGGACAAGGAAAATTCACCATAAATAGAACACCTATTTTGACTTAGAACTTCAAAGGTCAAAGCTCAGTAGTTTATAAAATATTCTGATATAAAAAAACAAATGCACAGCAATAAACATTTGTATGAAGTTGGTGACACAAGGTCAATTTGTAAAGGAGCAGTATTCAGGACGTCATACAGAAAGGAGGTCAAGCCTGGTCCATAATACAATCATGCTGAAACCAAACCTGCATTTATCCAAGTACAGTCAGGCCATATGCAAGATCAAGATATACCTACATAATGTACCTATGTATGAAACAGAAAGTGTTTTTTTTTCTTATGAGAAATATGTATGAAGTAATATGAGTGCAAGCAACATTTACCATGAAAACACAAATACCCATTTGATGCTTGTACATTGATTGAAAGCAAAGGTGTCCTGGTTCTTTAGACAATGTTAAACTTTCTTGACAAACATGCTACATGTGTATTATAAAATTTGATTTGAACTCAATGCAGAAGTCTGAGGCTTTACTTCATGTACCATGGACCCTCCAATTTAATACATATCAGCAAAACATTTGCTATTTCAGTGTCACATTGTCATAATGACAAACAAATTTATATCTTTTCTGTTGCTACAAAAGTATTCACATTATGTGGGCATGGATAAGTGTCAAAGGGAAAAATGCAATAACGCCATTGAAGACCAGAAAAATGTGGATAGTCTGAGAAAATACCAAAACAATTATATGAGAAGCCATGAAAAGAAAGTGCGTTATTGCCAAATTATTAGTACAAGTGAAAGCAATTTATGTTGTTTGTTTACTTTGGCAATTGTAACAATAGCTTAGATAAAATAGTATAATGAAATCTAGCTTTGAGTTGATAAAATAACATTATTTCAATTTGACCATGGAGTAGGGGTTTTGTCCCTTGGACATTTTATAAATGATTACATATTAGTTTTCTGTTCAGATTAGGTAAAAGGGTGAGACGTTCAAGTCAGTTATATTCCACATAGGCAGTTAGTAAAATCCCTGAAAATATATAACAATCTAGATCCTTTTCTCTAGCTTTATTATGTATCGGTAACAATACAAAAGGATTCAGTAAACATTTATTATATTATAACAAATTCCTGTGTTAAAGCGTAAAGAGGGTCATGGGTATGCGACAATTAACAAATACATTGTACATAATGAAATACATATTAAAACAAATGTTTTCTTAATCCTTAACCTTTTGTGTTGTTTCATCATCAACTTACATGAGTCTGCTATCTCTTAATTTAGGGCATATAAACAACCAAAGTTAGTGAAATAATTAAGCAAATAGCTGAAAAAGAACAACTGGAAAGTGTATTGCTCTGTCTGTTTCAGAAAAAAGTGCATTTTAAAATTTTACCACCCCATTGGGGCCTCATCTCTGAGGGCTAATTCCTTTTACAGCATCTCAAATGAATACACAACTTAATTCTTACCAGATATATTAAATCAGTACTATTAGTTTCAGAAAACAAACATTTCTAAGTTTCTTAATACAGCATTTCAGAAAAGCACTACACTCCCTTACTGGGCCTCATTTTAAAAAAAAGATCAGGAAGTGTAGATGTTGAAAATTAGATAGAGTGATCATTAAACTATTTGAGCGAATTGCAATTTAATTTTGATTACTGGTTTCAAAGAAATAGAAATTTAATGTTTAACAGACTGACCTGTTTTCTGCAAGTTACATGTATACACAATGTTATTTAGCACAATTAATTTAGACACAATCATAATTATAAAAGTAGTTTCTTCACAAATTAAGTATTCCACAGGTTTTAATAGGGAATATTTAAAAAAAAAAAGTGAAACATTTCATGCATTTGACAAAGTTGCAAAGTAAACTTCTATGATAGATGATGGATGTCCACTTTTCTTAAACTTCACAACTGACTTATTTACACTTAGAAACACTAGTTACAACACATTTCAAAGGAAACTTCATCTTCAGTACAATATTATATATCATGATGGCAACTAAATGAGTTTAGTTTTTAATGTCTAGATCAGACCAGTATGCACATATGTCTTATTTTCCTATTAATGGGAAGCACTAGTGTAGAGGTTAAGGCATTTGCCACTCATCCCAGAGGTTGCGGGTTCAAGCCCCACCAAGGTCAAGACCGTACCTCCTTACATGACACCTGTGTGACTTGATAAGCTTCAAGCTTTCTTCACAATCAAGCTAAAATAAATTGGTATTAACTAAACTGAGTGTTAACCTGCCAGAAAGTAGTGATTGTGTCTATTTGACCAGTTCAGATCATAATCAGTATGTACATATCTTGACTGAAACCTAGTGAGTAAGTGAACTGGAGGCTTTAAATAAGCCTGTTTCAAACAACTAACAGGGTAAAGGTCAATTTGAACTCCAAAATATTCTAAAAGGTGCAAACAACACATTTTTGTACAGAAATCTACTTGAACATGTTAAATTTTTTTCAAGACTATGAATTGTAGAATTTCTGATAAATCGGATATATAACTTTGACCAAAATTAATTATTTTTTGAACTGTAGTTTTGTTAGATATAAAAAATAATTGTGTACACAAAATAATGTTTTGGGGATTTCTTTTCTGCATAACATAGAGTTGACTTCATGCTTGTTTTTTTTTACCTATCTTCTGTGTAATTTCAGCTTTAAGAACATGTATGTTCATTGTACTTACTACTGTAGTGCAAATATTTCCATGTAAGACAGTAAGAAGTGCAGTAACCACAGTATTTGCATAGACATTTTCAAAAAATATAAGGTCTAGAAAATGTATTGACCTTTTTAACATAACTGTAGGTGCAGCTCATTTTATAAATAAAATTTCCATTCTCAGTTTGTACAGGCAAGTATGTAGACATGACTTTTACTAAATTTAGTTGCTATTTACAAAAGTTTGATGCTCGAGTTAAAAAGTTTGTCTAGGTATTGAGAGCTTAGGCATACACATTTTCATGAAAGGAATTACAGCTTATTGTAATGTAATTAGCTGCACAATACAAATAAACAGTTATTTTGATATCAACTTTATGCACTTGAGTTTCATAGGTAAGAGTAAAACTAAATTTTAATTCACAAGCAATACTATATAAACTACATGACTGTATAACAAAAGAAAGTCAGATTGGGATTTGAACCCAAGTCTCCCCATAGCTTTTAACATGGCACTAAGCATGGGTTGCTCTAACCAACTGAGCTATCTGACATTAAATTTTGTTTCTCAAGTAGTTTTATACAGTGTAACCTTGTACATTTTGTCTTTAAATTTAATAGTAGGAGTGCAACAAGCTTAATAGGTACATGAATGTTTTTAGGACATTTTTCATTCTTACTGTACATTTTAGTATTTACTATTTACTCAATTGTTTTGCTCAAACTGCATTGATTCTATCTAATTGTATTAAATTTATCATGATTTTTAAGCTGAATTTCACTAGTGAATTAAAATATGTTTTTGTGAGAATATCATTATTTAGTTTAATTAATGTTGATTTAATTCACATTATTGATTAACCTGAAACTAAAATGTCTTGCGAGACTTTGGATGTTTTCTGTCCCTTAGTAGATTGACTATTTGGAGAATATTGTACAAAATGTACTCACCCTGGCGTGAGTGTTGGTTAAAGTTTTTTTGTATAAAGTCCAGTTACTTGGATACAACTAGAAAGTTAAAACTTAAAATGCTTCTTTACTTTCAACATCTACAACAGGATAAAGTTTTTGTTTTTTATTTTTTTCTGTTTGGCTTTATGACAGACTTATGTTTGTTTTGCCTTTAATTGTCAAAAGCTTTGTTTTACTGGCATGCACTGAGAATTGTCTAGTACCCTGTCTTACAGACAGCCCTTTCTTGTATCACAAAGTTTGTGCTTCAATATGATCATGAAGCTGGTACTTCTAAAATGTGTTCTTGGAAATAATAATATTCATGTATATTTAGTACTTAATAGAGTAAAATAGTATATTGTTACTTATTTCAGTACTGATCCTCAGTTCTGTACTCATCCCATATCTACTGTCTGAGAGTTAGTAAGTCACTGTCATTTAGGTAGTGTTGAACAACATGGAGAAATTTCAAGTAGCGCTAGCCAAACTGGAACTACACGTTTAAAAACTTCACATTTTCACTGTAAATCTTGTGCTGTAACAAAAATAACCCACGCATGGCCATAATAGTCAGTTATTACGGTTGGCCATTAACGAAGATGATGATGATGAATAGATTAGAATCTTGTCATTTCTCACAAATCTCTAACAGAATTTAGTCACTTTAGTCCTGATATCACATGTACAGCTTATACAATGTATTGTTATTACTGAAGTTCTTCACCTGCTACTGCTATCAAGCAAATGTGAAGTTCTATTTTGAATAAGTTTGGTTTCTTCAGTTTTTATTAATTTAGTAATTATCATTTTGATTCAGTAAAATGAAATCAATCAATCATCTCTGCAATCAGTAGGTGGGGAAAATAAAAACTTACCCTGTTATAAATATTTGAATGTTTAATATGGAATTGTTGATCATTCTATTTGGGCTTATGCATTGTTTTCAAAAGTGCTAAGTGAAAATGTTTTTACTTGATAGCAAGCAGAGCATGTAATGACAGCTGATCATGATCTGCACTAGCTAAAACAACTTCAGCGCATCAAGTATATTTGCTTGACAAAAAACAAAATATAACAATTGCGGCATTGAAGTAACTCCAGAGGTGAAAAGTCTCGTGTCCCAAGCTGGGATTGAACCCTGACCGCTGACATGGAAACAACCATGTCGCTAAAGGGTTAACCCAACAGCAAGGCTATTGGAAGTGATTTATAACCACTAAACTCCTCTCATCAATTTTGAGCCGAGCATCAGCTGCGTATTCCCTGCAATTTCAAGCTTGTTACAGCTCCCCGCTGGCTTCTACCTGCTCACCGAAATATCCTCGTCGCCAATGAAGTATTTCCAGAGGAGAAAAATCTCAAGTCCCCAGCTGTGATCGAACCCTGACCGCCAGCATGGGAAGGGGACTCCACAACCACGTCGATAAAGGGTTAAGCATGATTCATAACTATTACAGCATTTAGATTGGGAGCCAGAACTAAAAGATAGATCTGCACTGGTCATAACGACCATATCATTTACTGCCAGTATTAGAAAAATTAACATTGATAATTATGCTACGAGGAGGTATAGGCCATTGCTGTAAATGCACATGTAAGCTTGTTTACTATAGAAAAATAAATTGATCGAATTGATGTGAAAACACGGATTCAGTGGTTGTATCGTGAAAACATATGACATTTCCTACCTTCTTGGACAGAACAGTTCAACACGGATATATTTAATGTTTGCGAGTATTTTTTTATCAAGCGTATTTCAAGTACAAACGCTTTAATCCACAGAGCAGAAGATCATAATACGAGTCAGTTTATTATAATTGAAACAAGCGCGCACGAAACTTGAATGTTTACAATTTCAATGTCAAGGTCGAATTATTCAAAAAACGGAAAGGTACATTATGAAGCGGAATGAATAACATCAAATTTCAAGCCAAATAAACAATCGTACATACTGGTACGAGGGCAATTACTGAAAATAAAAGGCTTACAAGCAGTGATTAATTAGCGTGAAACAGTAGCGGCCATATTGGATCGTGACGTCATTAAGACGTCTAAGACAGCGTTATCCTTGTCGTAGGTCTGCGACAATTTCTACGACGTTGTAAGCTACGACAAACTTTCATAAAACGGTACTAAGTCGTCTGCGACACTTCTAAGACAAAAACGCCTCTGCGACATGTCGTAGAACGTTGATAAAACGGCCCCCTGGACAGAGCGCTGCGACAGCTGCAAGCCGGTACAATGAGGAATGTGTTAGTCAAAGTACCAGTAGTAACTGACAATAAGGTCAATCATGTTGGCGTTGGTCGCTGTTGCTGTTTACTGTGATCCCAGAGCACACACTGCGGAAGAGAGTCTCCAAGATCTACCCAAAGGTATGGTCATAACCGCAGTGCTCCATCATAAACATGCCTGGAGTAGTTCACGCAGCACAGACGAGAGTTTTCAAGCACTTGCCATACATTTAAATCATCTCAAGGTTACAGCATTGGGTGAAATTGGCCTAGACCACTCCGAACCCTTGAGGTATTGGGCCTTCCAGGTGAGCCTACATAGACACGTATCAGTTATCTACTGCCGTGGAACAAACACAGATTGTGGCACAGTAGTCTTCCTTTTGCTTCTACACTTGCTAAAGAAGTATGTACAGCCCGATCACTCTGTCCATCTTCGTTCCTTCACAGGTAATCAGTATGTACTTCAAAGATGGATGGAGGTGTTCCTAAGAATGTTCTTTGGATTCACAAAAATGGTTGATAAATTCTCATCTAACCAAGTTGCAGCGCTTCAAAAGATTGACGAATATCGCCTGCTCCTGGTGTCAGATGCGCGATATTTTCTTTTACAGGGATCCAGAGTATCGTCTCCAAGCCAGATCTACACAGTAGCCAAGAGTGTAGCTGAGCACCATCAGATCAGTGTTGAAAAAGTACTAGAGGTTATAGTTGACAATGCATTGTACATCTACCAGGGACATTTCCAGTAGAATACAGTTACATACAGTGTGATGAGTAGGCCTTCTAGAAATACTTAATCGTAGTTGCATACTGTGAGAAAGATGCTGCAAATGAGTTCCATTTAGGATATTCAGGTCATTTCTAATGGATAAAGAATTCAATATTGGAACAATAGTCCATTTTCAATGGACCAGGTGTGCTAAAATGGATATGTAGTCCAATTCTATTGCATCTCATAACATACCAAATCTAGAACAGGTATATAAATACGTCCACATACTTCCGAAGCATACATTTGACAATTGACATCGAAGAGGTGCCATCCAGATATCTACAAGGATCTTCAGGTACCTTCAAGTTCCAAAATTCAATTTATCCGTAGTAACAGTGGCCACTGAAGTTTCAAAGGGCATCTAGCTCACGGAGATGTACTGACCACCGTTCCTCAAGAGGGTTCATACAGTTGGCTTCTTATAATTCTATGTGATTCATAATCACAAAAGGTAAATATTTTGATTTTCTATTTTTTAGATTATCATCAATATATGCTAGTGCTATATTTACATGGATTTGGTCACAACTCGACAATATCTCCCAATCCTCTTGATAGATCTTCATGAAGCTTGGATTATTTCTTAGCCTGATCCAGTCAGTTTAGTTGGGTACGATGTGTTGCATGGCTTTTCTTCATTTGCTTGTTTCTAAAAAAATCTGTTATATCTATATTTTAAGATAATGGCTAATACAGGCAACAATGACTCGCCTATCTCAACCTGTCTGCATTTAGATTTCTTAAGTATTATTGCCGCTGACATTATAAACAAGGTATATAATATTTTAGCATTTACCA
>JAFMSR010000012.1:8483475-8540491 GCA_022818135.1 Saxidomus purpurata
ATATCTTGTGCTACTTCTTTTGGTGGATCTAACAGAGTTTTTTCCGTAATGGCTACTAATTCTAATTTTAAAAGTTTTGTTTCAAATATTTTCCTTTCTTCAGAATATAGTGGGCAGTGAAACATTAGATGGCTAAAATTTTCTATTTCGTTACAATGTTGACAGTTTTTGTCGTCTACATATCGGTCCCCTTTTAAATAGCTACTTTTAAGTTTAAGTCTACTATACATTGTGTCTATTTTTCTAAGATGATGGTACGTTTGTAATTTACTAGGCGGTTTAATATTAATTTCTATGTTATGTGTTGAGCAATATTTTCCCATTGCTTTAGACATTTTTGTGTAACTTTATCTTTAATGATGCTGTAGACTTCCGGTATGCTGAGCTTAATTGGAATTTCTGTACCAGAGGTGCTGCCGTATTTGGCATTGTCGTCTGCTATTTCATTTCCGTTTATGCCTACATGACTAGGTACCCACATTAATTGAATTTCGTCCCCTCTATGCTTTATGGCTGTGACGGACTTTAAAATACTGTAAATCATTTCTTGCCTATGAGACTGACCCGATTTTATTGCTAATAAGGAACTCAGACTATCGCTTATAATGACCGCTTTTGGAATATAGTTTTCTTTGCAATAACATATTGCATAATCTATTGCTGCTAACTCACATGTAAATATTGAAGTTTGATGGTTAAGTTTTAGACTCTTGTTATGTAGAATTATGCCGTCTTCTGCTATAACTACTATGCCCGTCCCTGCTATTTGTTTGGACGGGTCTTTACTACCGTCTGTATAAATTTGAGTAAAGTCTCTAAAGTGTCGAATAATGTTTAAATTTGCAATAATTTTGTTTCTTCCGTTATCTCCTGCTTTGTTAATTTTCCCAACTAAATCTAGGTTAATCTCAGGCATTTCAATATTGATAAGTTGTTCGTAGCACGGTTCTTGAATTTGGATTTCGCCAGCAGGCTGTTTCTGCTCTGTATTTATACACTTCTGAGATGTACCATGTGATTGTCTTGTCCAATCAAAATGCTAGTTTAACAGTGACTATGTGATTAGTCCCTGAACAAATTCAATTATTGAACAGTTCTACTTATAGCTCATGGGGAGCTCAAAGCTGTTTTCTTAATTAAATTCATCAAGCTACGTTCTGCACTAAAAATAGTGACATAATATAAGAAACTCATAAATGGCGCCCTGCCTTTTCAGCATAATGTTGGAATACAAGACAAAAATCCCATTATTCTTATGTGGAAACATAAAAGTAGTTACATAATGAATACAAAACAATACAGTAAACAGCCTAACAACGGTACCTGAAGGGGTTCTTTCTTAATATTTTTACATGAATAATGTACTCTGAAAGTTTAAAGTAGAAAAACTCAAGATTCACAAATGGCCACCGTCATTTTTGACGAAAAAGTAGTTCCCATCTTCCTGACCTAAATAAACTTATGAATGAAACTCAAACAACATTCCCAGATCAGGTTCCCCTATATTGACAATAAACAACTGTCCAGGGAACAGAAATGCAGAGAACACTATCTCTGTTGCTGATAATTTTATACCTCTAACTAACAACAATAAGAAGGAACATTATACAAGTACAGGTGGACTTATTAGTGTTAATTAACAATTGGATTTAAATGCTTTTTATCTTTGACTGTGTCCACCAAGTTAAATGAGACTGCATATGAAAGGTATGTTCAAACATTTTTGCAATTTTATAAAGCACTTTGACTTTTACCTTACAATATTTGCAAATATTCTATTATTTATTCTTACGAAGTTAACTGAATCCACACCTGTTTTAGGGAGTGCCTCTCTAAGAATCAAAGCGCTGTGAGCGCTGAAGGCCTGGGGGCTATAGGTTAACTCCCCGAAAAACAACTTTTCACCTACGTGTTCTGCGTTGAATCTTACCTAAAGCGCGGGTCGAAATGTGCAGAGGACGAAATTCAATATATGACACAGAATGAATGATTCACAAATATATGGGTGACAGGGAAGTTTGTTTTATTATGAAATGTACGTTAAATGAAAAATAATCACATAGTCAACATTATAAAATGTTTAAGCCAGTACAAATAATTCGATCTGCGTTTTGTACAACTTCAAGCGATATGATCTGATGATGTGGATCGAAAATTATTGTGTACCAATGACAAGACCTTGAAACAGAAATAAACAAAGCAATACCAGCAATGAAATATAAATACAGTACTGTACAATGTGTATAACAGAGAAAACCAAAAATGATTCTGGGTTACCTTGTAGTTGTAATCAGTGAAACCGTTCACTGGGCCTCGACATGCAGCGTCCTCGATAAATGGCGGGTGAATTTGATCACGTTAGTTCCTTCTCGGGAATGTACGTAAATTATATCTTTTTTTAGAGACATTTATTTTTAGGTAAATATATATGTTATCGTTCAGTAAATAACAAAGTTGTCAATGAAATAACATCGGAAATTTGAAAATCAAACTACAAACTCTTATATCGAAGCCAGACGTTTTCCGTAAATTTCCGTAAATATCCGTACTTTTCCGTGATATGTATATGATTATCTTCCCTAATCAGCTAACAGCGCATTAATTTCTAAAACAGAAAAAAATGTGTAATGCAGCCCGTAAGCTATATACCTTCCTGCAGTCGTTTGAAGTTTTATGTACTATTTTTATTTGTAACATGTTCTTATCATATGCGGCATTCAAACAGAAGATTGATCTGGTCTGTCTTGCACTACTTTCGCATAGCGCATGTTTACAGTTGTTATTCGCACATAGCACGGCTAAAATTCTTGCAGGGTTTGAAATGTGGTATACTAACTTAGGCCTTGGGGACTTTCAGTCCCCAGGCCAAAAACTAGACCTATCACTAAATGTGATTAATACCCCCAACAGACTGCTTCTTTAGGTATAAGATGCCTAAATACATTTCCATAGACTTACATTACAAGGGTTTCTTACAGTGCGACTACCCAAAATCTCACCGACTGCTGAAATGAACTTTATTTTGTAGAATCATCCTAGTCCCACATAAAAATAACAAAATTTATACATGTGATCCAATACTTTATGCCAGTAATTTGGAGCTCAATGACACCACCCCCATATTTGTGGCAGTAGAAGTGATCACCGACTAAATATGTCAGTATTTTCAAATATCAAATATTTTAATTATAATTTCTATCCAGATTTTTCTCTTCATATTTCATTTGTGATCTATCATGCAGTGATTATTTCAAACTAATTTTTCTTGTATGCATCCACTTAGTTTCAGCCAATCAGCAATCAAACACATAGTGTAGGTCCGCATGTTCCTTAGACAAAATAACCTGCTTCGGGTTTTCACCGATATAGGCGTCTCATACGTAAAGACTGAAATGATTGCTTTTGTACGCACTTACAACTCTTTCAAATAATAAAATAATCATTGCTATACCAAAGCATAGCTTTGATTTAATCTGCATAGCATCACGATGCAGAATATACCTCCATATTGATGACCAGGCCGAGACGATTTCGTGTGCTGCTGCTGAGCTTTGAAATAATTTGTCAAATTGTTTCAAAATCAGTTGTCACATCTTTTCTTTTCAGAGTCGAAAATGTGAGTGGACAGGGAGCCGAGTGTCTATTAAAAATATATGTGTTTATTTGGTTGATACATCATATACTCTTATTGCAATGGCATGTTATGTTACCCTACCCCTTCCAAAAATATGAAATTTTGAAGAAATTTTGCCTTATTTATCACAAAATAGTATTCTAAAAAGCAGGATAGTATTAAAAATTACATCAAAAAGTACAATAGAGTTAAGGCTGTACATACGCACACTGTACAAACACGCTTGTTCAGTAAAAACCAGAAAATAATCATCTAGATGGACGTTCAGAGTGCCAAAAATTAAAAGTAATCTGCGTAGTATTTGAATTTCTAACACATGTACCATGAATTATAAAGAACCGAGTGCTTCTTAAGTGCCACTTTTTCTTAAAATATGCATCCCTCTGAGGCCAAGAAAGCGTTTTTTTTATACCACTTTAGAGTAATACATGTATTTGTATTTCTGAGACCGAAATTGCAAATGCAACAAGAAATGATGCATATTTAACAAAATTCGTATTTAATGTAATGAAAAACAACCAATTAGCTACAAAACCTGAACAGATTTTGTCAAAAATTGGGTTTTAAGGCATTTTTGTAATTAAAGGGAGGTAATTCAAAATCTATATTGCCCTTCCCTATGCGTTCTGGGATATTTTGTCAAATTTTGTGGTAAGAATTACGTCGATTTTTGTTAAATTACAATGCTAGCACTGTTTTCACGCAATTTCATGGCGACTAGATCTATATAACACATTTTAATTACAACAGTATACTTGTTTGGTATGTTTTCAGCTCTAGAATCATAAGGTGACGAAAATCATTTACTAAAACAGTAGCCATTTAGCTGATATTTACCTGTCTAGTTATTTTAAGATTCAGTTACAGGTCTAAATAACACAATTTCATAAATAAAATCACAGTACGTACTAAAATCTGAGCATAAACAGCTCGGGAATATACTTTGTAAATTATCATTTGTGAATTATATACCACATTTCACACTTCTATTGACAGCATGTTATCTGCCCTTGCACATTTCTTTTCAGCATTTTCTCAACTGCTGGTCCCATATATTGAAACTTTGTAACCATACCTGCATTCTAGACTCAAAAACCATCTAGTAATAAATTCAGATTTGCGCTGACATCTCTACACTCCGTATTTATGTGTGCACAACAAAATCAAACAGTTATAATCCCCTTAATCTGACTGAGGGGTACATTTTGAACCTTTATTTTCTTAAAAAATATCAGAAAATCTGTTTTGTTTCCTTCCAGACCTACATTCAATGTAACTGTTACCAAATTAGCTATTTTGAATACAAATCAATGTCTAATATGAACTCGGGGACACACAGATACATCGTTCTCTCATTATAAGGGTTTCTTACAGTGCGACTACCCAAAATCTCACCGACTGCTTAAATGAACTTTATTTTGTAGAATCATCCTAGTCCCACATAAAAATAACAAAATTTATACATGTGATCCAATACTTTATGCCAGTCATCCCCAACTATTTTAACCATCGTGTATTGGAAAACCGGCATGCGTTTTTACATAGAGTAAAGAAGGGTTTTATTAAATAACTCGTCATAACTTTCTTTCTGTTTAAAATACAAAATTTGTCATTATCACAATTGTTAATTTTATTTCTCTTCCATTTCATGAATATTTTTTTGTCAATGTAAAGTATTAAATCAATGGTCCTTTTTACGTTTAAAAACTATCACTGTCCATTTTTACGGGCATTGAATTATAGTAGAAACGCGAAACAATGCCAGTTTCGATTCCAATTTTGCATTTTGATTCTAATTTTCAGCTTTTTGCTATTTCAACGAAAAAATGTCACTATTACAATGTCTTGATATTTCCTTTTCCTTTTTAGATATATAAAAATTATGATGTTGAATTCACATCTTTGCAGTCCTTTCTAACTTTTACTCAACTGACTTATAATTTTTTAATAAGAATTTACCGTTTCGGCAATACTCGGCAATTTACGTAAGACACATGTTTGCCTTATATCACGAGTATACCTGTGTTTAGTAATTCGATCAACATGAATGACTTTTATTCATAAATATTACCAGGGCATAACTTTTAGAAGAATTTTAGAAAAATATATATTTGCATTATAATATTAAACTGATAGTTACGTTATAAAAGTTGTTAAATCAAACAAAGCCCGTTTGATCGGATGGCACCTAGATGTGTATATCGCACCTCTATATTGAGGGGTAAGAGGGGTAGGGTGGTGTCCTCAAGACAGACATGTCTGTCATCAGGTAATAATACTTTTTCAGTGTATATTGTCAATGCATGTCACATACTGAAATAACAGAAGACTGGCGTCATGGCGTCATGAGCTCTTCAACAACGCATTTTTTGTTTGTTCTTTCATTCGTCAAGGAAGAATCTACATGAAGACATATCGTACAAGTCATATATGTAAGTATGAAAATAATTGAATAGTTTTTAAATATCTTCATTCAATATGCTTGTAATCGGACACTAGTTACACTATATAAGGAAAAATCCCCGTGCAATAACAGTTGTGTTTACAATGTTTTTCAGAAAGGAACTTTTGAAATTTTATAACTCTAATTTTTTTGCTATCTGAAGGATTTTAAAATTTAAAAAGTTATGAAATGCTGTTGATACTCAAATTTTAGTATTAAAATATCTCTTTTGGAAAAAAACATCTTTAATGACACTTGATTTTTCATAACGGCTTGTTGCTGCTATAACCATTTACGAAAACAGTGTTAGTTACTCCCTTGCGCAATTTGAATCTTAACAATAATGGAAAATAATGAATAAAGTGTATATTTTATTAGCTTTCTAGTGATATGAAACATTTTTAAATATCTTTTGTTTTAATAAAAGTTACGGCCGTTAAAAAAGACACCTCTATCAATACAAGAACACAGACTACCGACCGCTGCCCATCGCATTGATCTCTTATCAGAAGAAAATATTGCGTAATTCAAGGTTTTGTTTGCAAACACGATCTCTCCCATAGGCGTAAAACTTAGGAGATATTTTTTGTTACAAAATTAATTATTCATTTTTTCCCCACCTTTAAAATAATCATTATTCATCAGGTTTTTTAAGCAAGTCAGTTCAAACATAATGTATTCAACATTGTATAAAACATTATGTCTCTGTAACACCCCCGTCCCCCACCCCCATCATACCGTTCTTGATCATAATGACCGGATAAATATTAATGAATATAGTGTTATATGTACATGTTGTATCTTGTGTACCTGAGTGAAAATGAAAGAGATGTTCTGATTCACCTGCTCGAAATCTAAATTTCTAATGTCTGTTTGCAATTTAGCGTTAAACCCCAAACATCATAATAAAATAGATTTTAAAAAAAAGAGAAATAAATCATGACATTGTATTTATTCAAATTCGTACATTTATAAGCGGGTCACTCCGATGAAATTATTATCAATAGACAAATTACTGTGAAAAACATCATAAGTTAATCAAAATCTTTGTTTATCTTCATCTACAATGTCCACATATCTAATAACACTTATATTTGTTGCATGGTACATGCTTCTGTACATGAATATATCATGCAGCGTTCCATTGGCAAACACTTCTTCAATAGTCTTTCACCTTCGCGAACAAATACTGTGCGCACGTGTAATCTTGGCGTCAAGCGAACGGGGAATTTCAATTTAATTCCAGTACCATCACTATTTAGGCGGTAATACCAGTCATCTGATAGATTTAAGACCTTAAAATCGTCAAGTGTACACAACTTCTGTTCAGTACCAAAGCATGATCGAAAAACATCCAAGTCAACAAAGATAACTGATTTTGGATTTTTTGACTTTAATCGTGCCTGCATTGTCCGTTCAAGAGCGCGTGCAAATTGCTCTTTCCTGCATTGGTCAATTGTAGGCGAACAGTACTCATTAACCAAGTGGTCCGGTATATGACTTTCTGGCTCCCATGTGCAGTCGTATGCGTGAAACCCTTTCCAGTTAACCAAATATTGGTTTCTCTGAAAAAAATCAACAGGAAAAAACATGTTAGTATGTTTGGACGTAAACTAAACTTAGTGAACATGACTGTTCATTTCTACGGCAAGTTTTAAATATAAAGCAATGAAAGTGCCACAAATACTCTTGATATACATATCTAGTTTATATCGGTAAAAATGCAGCAGTGCAACATACAAATGCATTGTCTCTTAATTGTAGTACTTTTATAATTTTGTAAAATATGAAGGGAACTTACATTTTGGTCTTTCTTTCTCCACACAAGACGTTCAACGAAATAATCCTGATCAAGAACTACCATTGGATCTTGGCAGCAGTCTTTTGGTAACGGATATCTAGCATTTCACCTTCATGAAGTACTTTGTAGTCAATTTGTTTACGTTTTCTAAGACTGGTGGCCATCATTAACGTTATATCGTGTGTTTTAACTGCTTGATGTCACTTATTAAAATGAATATCGAACTAACCTCTATGCACTTGACAAAAGTAAGATGATTATGTGAAAAGAAAATTATTTCAGCTCAAACTAATATCTGTTTGATCTGCCCCGTTCGTAAAATTATGTAGAAACAAACTGATAATGATCCATACAATGCTTAATTGTCGCAATTGCCAGTTAAAATAAACAATTATCACTTGATTTGTTTTCATAGTACCGGTATATAGAATCTGAAGATAAAAATGTTGTACATTTCCTTATTGCAAAACCATTTCTTATACAAACATTTTTTTCGCTCAGTCATTATTTCGATTAGAAATATATTATGTAACGCCAAATTAAATTTAATATTTTGTGAATCGTTTATTGACTTGCTACAGCGCAGTATTTTTGAATGAAGAAAGACAACTTTTTTTCCGTGAATAAAAGTCTTAAACATGAAAAAAAGTACAGAATATCTTCTGCATCTTCTTTCCAACATATGCGTGTATTATGTAAATTATTATTTAGTAATAAATACTCGAGACTAAATGATTTGTGTATAATATCGGTCAGCAAAAAAAAATAATCTTTAAACTTATACGATGTTAAAGTGGATCCGTTTTATTACCCTTAATCATTTTATTACATGTATCTTACTAGCATATTGCCCGCGGATAGAATGATTTCCCGTGTGTGTTTTACGGACATGCGTTCTTTTCATTGTACAATTTCGGTCAGCAAAAAAAAAAATCTTTAAACTTATACGATGTTAAAGTGGATCCGTTTTATTACCCTTAATCATTTTATTACATGTATCTTACTAGCATATTGCCCGCGGATAGAATGATTTCCCGTGTGTGTTTTACGGACATGCGTTCTTTTCATTGTATAATATCGGTCAGCAAAAAAAAAATCTTTTAACTTATACTATGTTAAAGTGGATCCGTTTTATTACCCTTAATCATTTTATTACATGTATCTTACTAGCATATTGCCCGCGGATAGAATGATTTCCCGTGTGTGTTTTACGGACATACCTTCTTTTCATTGTATAATATCAGTCAGCTTAAAAAAACTTTTACCGTACATAACATTTCTATGAGAAGAATGATCTTAACTTGTTTATGTGTTAATAAGTATTAGCAAATACATGTTTCATAGATAAAGGGTAAATGGACAAACTTAATCTAAATATTTTGAACCGAAAAATCTTAATTTTATTACCTCTCCCTAATCAGGATATTGCCTGCGGGTAAAGCGATATCCGGCGAGTGTGTTTTATTGCATATTATTGTAATAGTTTTTAAAAAATATTTTAACATACCTGACGGTGTACATAACATTTATACAAGAGTTTAATTTATCAAATTATATACTTTAGCGAGTGTTATCAAATTTGCAGTTTCATGACGTATCAATACAATGACCGTGTTTTTTATCCGCCATATTTTTGATAAATTACATATAGCAGCGATTTATTATGAAGTATAATGAATACCAGATGAACAAAATTTTGAATGTGTGTAAAATATGAAGATTTGTTCATTCATTGATTTTACTGTTGTTTCAGACTTCCACATCGGCGACAATCAAGAAAAACTACATAAACGTTGAGGGTTTGAATCCTGGGCACGTATACGTGAAGCTAATTAATCATGTGCTAATGAACTGTGACTGCAATAGCTGAAAGTCCAGTTATCAAAATGGCAACACAAAGTACACCGGTTAAACAAGTGAACATATCTATTTGTGCATCTCCGGCTGAACCAAACGATCAAGTATCACTGACATTAACAAATAAGTTTCTACGAAGGTGTACAGCTCAAATTATCAATGAAATAAACTCCAGCTTAAAACATATCCAACTTAGACAAACGGAAAATTTAGAAAATCGTCTAGTAGTAGCATCGAGGTTGAGCTCGTCTGGTTATAAGAAAATATCTGGTGGCAACAATAAACTTAAATTTGACAATAAAGTGAGAGTAATTGCACTGACTGAACATGATCTTTGTGATGTTTCGTCCCCAGCTTCAGAGACCACGCCTGTATGTACACCAAACACTGGAGTAAGAGTTGACAATGCCTCATACACACACAGAAAGAGAATAATAAAAAAACTTGAACAAAACACATCCAAAGCCCTTGATTTTGTTGAATCCTTTGGCGTCATACCGAAGAAATTAGTTTGTGAATCATTTGACGGCAAAGACTGTACAATTAAATTGAATGAAATCCATAACACTGCTACAAGCTATGAAAATATGACATCTATGAAAAAAATTGAAGTACAAGAATTGTTGCAAGTTTGTGATCAGTCCATGATCTCTGACTCGGCGTATCATGAGCTAGCTATGCGCGTGCCTGACCTTCCGCGGAAATCTCACTTGGTAGCATGCAGAAATGAGATGAATTCGGAATACGACGTGAAAAGAACGCCTGGTATGCTTCCGGGATCGTACATCAGCATTCGTGAAGAAATAGTCGGTGACGTCAAATATCTTCTCGGAAAAGGGCAAACGATTAATGAGTCGCTACAAATAAAGGTATCCGGGGACGGTACAAAAGTCAGCCGCGTGTCAAACTTTGTGAACGTTTCATATTCCTATGTAACAGAAAACCTGCAATCCCATGTTAAACAGAGAATGTTAGCAATCGTCAACTGTGAGGAGAAATTCGAAAATTTTAAAAAACATCACTCGCACCATTACAGAACGAGATTGACGAGCTAAACAGTTCCGGGGAAATCACAGTCGGTCAGAAAAACATCAAAATAGAGGTATTCGTCGGCGGCGACATGAAATTTCTTCAATTACTTCTAGGTCTCAATGGAAGTTTAGGAGTATATGCATGTCCCTGGTGCAAAGTTCCAAAAGAAGAAAGAGGAAACGTCTCCTATCCAGAAAATCATTACCATGAACCCGGCATGTTCCGTACGGTGGCTGAACTAAACAGCTTGTCGAAGAAAGGTGTAAAACCGAATTACGGGGTTAAAGCTGCGCCACTGCTGAATGTTGAACCAACACACTACATACCTGATGAACTCCATCTTTTGATGCGAATAACGGACATTCTTTTGCGCAATTTGATTTATCATGCCAAATCAAAAGATGAGTATGCAAAACTGACAGGGCATGCAACTGACAATCTACAGCTACTAATTGAAGCCATCCAGTCATGTGGGGTTACGTTTAAAACGTGGGTTACAGCGACAGGTGAACTTGATTGGACTTCACTCACCGGAGTTGACAAGAAGAAACTTCTCAATAAGTTGCCACAAAAGCTGCTATTTTTCATTTCACACGGATACACATGACTACGTTGTGAATCTGTGGAACGAATTCAGTGCACTGTATTCTCATGCGTGCACGGGTGAAAATACAGAATCATTATTTAATGAACCTAGGAGGTTCATAGAACAATTCATACAACTAGGGCAAATGAAAAGGGAAGGCTACCAACCCAAGAATGTGACTCCATACATGCATGCACTTATATACCACGTGCCGTACTTCGTGAAGAACTATGGTGGCTTGAGGAAGTTCTCCGGTCAGAACGTGGAAAAAGTGAACGACATAATAAAGATGGTCCACCAAACAAAATCGAACAAGCACGACCCTACGCGAGACGCACTACTTGTTAGAAAGAGGCTTGAAATTACAGCACGAGAAAATGAAGGTAGAGTTAAACGTAAATATGAAAAGACCGATCAGAGTTACTGGAATGGCGGGATTCATCAACTCAGGCAAAAGAAAAGGGCAAACATTGCAGAAGAACTTAGGACTGTTCATGAAAGTTTCCACAGTACCGCAAATAGTGTACAAGTTGATCTTGAATCATTATCTGTTCAACAACTCAAAGAAAAGTTAGTATCATGTGGTGTAAAAACCAAGTTAAGAAAAAAGGAAAAATTGATAGACCTTTTGCTGGAATCAATGTGAAATGACTTTAGCAGATGAAATAAACCCAAAGAAGTGTAAAAATATCTTACATTTATATTTATGTTGCTATTAATGCTATTGGACACAAAACTCTTATTAGAAACATTCTTTTAAAATTGATATATCATTCAATTTTTAGCCATCAGTCAGGATCTTATTCTTTTATAAGAGCAATATTTGTGGTTTTCAAGATCAGTTTTTTAATTGTTATAAGTCAGAGTCTCCGCAATGTATTTATAGTTTATATAATTTTATAAAAATAAATTTATGTTTTAATATTGATGAGCAATACGTAACAAGCTGTGAAATGCATAATTACAGCAATAATTGTGTAAATCGTATTGCTAAAGGCAAGATATTTGCGAATAAAGAATGAATGCATTGTTACGGAAAAATATTGTCATTTATAAATGTACAAAAAAACGTAGTGAAATATGATTGAAATATAACAATATCATTTAGCCGTCGGTCATGATCCTCTTCTTTTATCATATTTGAAATTTCCAAGATCAGTTTTTTTTAAAAACTGTTATAAGTCAGAGCGACTGCATTGTTTTCATTGTTTTCATAGTTTATTTGTTTACTTAATTTATAAAAAGAAAAAAAGGTGTGAAAAGCATAATTACAGCAATACTTGTGTTAATTGTTTTGCTAGATTGCAAGATATTTGCCGAATTGCAAATAAAGAATAAATGAACTGTTATTTACAAGATACGGATAAAACGTTTGAATATTGATAACCCATACTTAACAAGCTGTGAAATGAATAATTACATAAATACCTGCGTTTATCGTTATTGTCAAGAGACGGATAGAAATATTGTCATTTATAAATGTACAATGACACGAATTCATTTATGATTGAAATATAACAATATTAAATGTTATTGAAATATATGATGTTGTTACTTTAGTTTACTATGTAGTCTGATTTATTTGAAATATTGAACTGTAGGAGATTATCGGTTTTGATCAACATAAGAAAGCTACAGTTGCCCCTACTGAATCAAAATATCGATTTTCTCCCGTTTGACTGATTTAGTTACACATGACTGGTTTTATGGCCCTGTAAACCACACATTCTCGCAGATAGCAATACACGAAGGGTAACTCGGGAGATACAGTGAAAAAACATGAAATTGACTTAATTCCCTTGATTTTAAAGATATTGGTCGTGGTCATTAATGTTGGCCATGAATTTGGAGCTCAATGACACCACCCCCATTTTTGTGGCAGTTGTAGTGGTCACCGACCAAATATGTCAGTATTTTCAAATATCAAATATTTTAATTATAATTTCTATCCAGATTTTTCTCTTCATATTTCATTTGTGATCTATCATGCAGCGATTATTTCAAACTAATTTTTCTTGTATGCATCCACTTAGTTTCAGCCAATCAGCAATCAAACACATAGTGTAGGTCCGCATGTTCCCTAGACAAAATAACCTGCTTCCGGTTTTCACCGATATAGGCGTCTCATACCATAAACTGAGGAAGTTCAAAGTAACAGAATACCTTGCAAAAATCAAAGCACTGAAAGTGCTGGTAGAGCAATGACCTTAAACAACAGTAGAGGTAAATAAAGCACATAAAACCATTATCTAGTTCTCTATCACAGTAGCTTGTCATTTTGTAAAACTATAGCACAATGTCTCTAGATTTTTCATCCATGAGAATCAAGCCAGATCCTAATTCTGTATTCATTTCAATACAAATACTGTTTGTTGGTAGGGCAAACTGTAAGCAGTTATGGGCTCATATAATAGGAACAAAATGCATGTGGAGCATGCCTCTGAGGTCAAGTGGATGAGCTGATGACTTGAAATCACTGTAACCTTTTATACCTTGAGGTGCATGGTCTTGGTTAGATGAACATTCTTATCAAGTTTCATTAAAATCCTTTAAGGGTTTAAATGATATGGAGCAGACACTGAAAATGAATCACTTTAAGTATGACCTTGAGCTGATGGGGATGAAATATGTGTTCTGCATGTCATGTTGATGGGTTAAACATTTGACCAAAATGTTCATAGAAATCCTTCAAATTGAGGGGACAATAAAAATCAATAACCCCTACTAAAAGTATGATCTTAAACCAACAGGCTTGGAATATAAGTTCTTTACTGCATCTTGATAAGATGAACATTTGACCCAAATTTCAAACTTAAGGGGTTGAGGACATTATGAAGCTGACATAAAATCAGCCATCTGACAGACTGATCAACTTACAAACTGACTGACAGACCGATTGTCTGACCAGCTGACTCTTCTATACCCCCAAACTTTGTTTGTGGGGAGAAAACAAACTTACTGCTGCAGTTTACTAACGCTCTCTTGCAATAAATTTGCTTGCTCCTGTAATAAATACAGACCTAAAACATGTACTCATCTGTCACCTGCATTTAACAGGAAACCAAATCTGACAGACTGATCAACTTACAAACTAGTAGTTTTGGAATTATGCTCTGGACAAGGAAAATTAACAAAGAGCAATAACTATGTTATTAGTCAAGATGGAGTTAGAATTCTTGTGCACTTCCACTCATTGTGCTTGACCATTGTATGAAGTTATATTGCATTCCAACCAGTAGTTTTCACATTATGCTCCAGACAAGGAAATGTAACAATGGGCAATAACTAGATTAGTCAAGATAGAGTTATGGTTCCTGTGCACTGCACTTTCTCTCATTGTGCTTGACCATTTTATGAATTTGTATTGAATTCCAACTATTAGTTTTCAAGTTATGCTCGGGACAAGGAAAATGCAAAGGACCGCCTGCCAAACTGACCGCCCTGACCGTTAAATCCAAATCAATTAATTGGTACATTAATTAGGCAGCTGTAATTACATATGAATGAAGAAGATTAAAAGTGAGAATGACATTGACCTAGTGGTTTCAGAGGAGAATGTCATTTGAAGGAAATGGTGGACGAACTGACGGACAGACATAAAATGTACGACAGACCCCATACGTAGAGCGATCCTAATAGCTCACTCTGACACAAAGTGTCAGGTGAGCTAAAAATCTGGGTTGGTTAAGCCCATATTAAAACTGCATTTTCTGGTGTCTGAGAGACCAATCTGTTCGAAAAATGCAATTTCATTAGTCAACACTATAGGTGGGTATGATACTGAGTCACCTTTTGACTAAATATATAATGAAAGTCAATGGGGACAACAATAGGAGTATCTGACCTAAATATAGATTCAGAGCAAATGACATCGTATCTGTTTTCCTATGTTTTACATGCAAAATATCTCAAGAAACCTGTTTATTTGCATAATTCTATATTTAGCAAGAACTCAAATGCCAAAAAACAGGAATTAATATTTTTTCCACTACACTGTGGCTAAAATAGAGGTGCCAGTGTGGTTAAATGGGGTTATTTTGTAATATTTAAGCTTTAAAGGGTAGCAACCGATTGAACATCTATAAGTGATACGTTTTATAACATTTAAAATGAAAGACCATTATATTTTTTCAATTTTCAATTTATAACTAATATTTGTGATATGATTTGTGTCTATTAAGTTAATTCATGTCGAAGCTGTCAAAACAAGGGCGGGTAAATTGGTAAATTAGAACTAAGAGATGAGCACAATGGTACTTTTTAAACAAAATGATCAGCCCCCCCCGCACCCCCCCCCCACCGGGGCAAGGTCAATTTTGACCCAAGGGGCATAATTTGAACAAACTTTGAAGAGGTCTACTAGGAAATGCTACATGCCAAATATCTAAGCTCTAGGCCTTGTGGTTTCAGAGAAACAGATTTTTAAAGTTTTTGCTACATAAGCCTATGTAAAACTAAGTGATCCCCGGTGCGAGGTCAATTTTGACCCTTGGGTCATAATTTGAACAATCTTGGTAGAGGTCCACTAGCCAATGCTACATGCCAAATATCTAAGCTCTAGGCCTTGTGGTTTCAAAGAAGAAGATTTTTAAAGTTTTTGCTATATAAGCCTATGTAAAACTAAGTGATCCCCGTGCGGGGTCAATTTTGATCCAAGGGTCATAATTTGAACAATATTGGTAGAAGTCCACTAGCCAATGCTACCTGCCAAATATCTAAGCTCTAAGCCTTGTGGTTTCAGAGAAGAAGATTTTTAAAGTTTTTCCTACATAAGCCTATGTAAAACTAAGTGACCCCCCGTGCGGGGTCAATTTTGATCCGGGGGTAATAATTTGAACAATCTTTGTAGAGGTACTCTAGGCAATGCTACATGCCAAATAACTAAGCTCTAGGCCTTGTGGTTTCAGAGAAGAAGATTTTTAAAGTTTTTCCTATATATTCCTATGCAAAACTAAGTGACCATCCCCGCAGGGTCAATTTTGACCCGGGGGTCATAATTTGAACAATCTTGGTAGAGGTCCACTAGCCAATGCTACATGCCAAATATCTAAGCTCTAGGCATTGTGGTTTCAGAGAAGAAGATTTTTTAAATTTTTTCCTATATATTCCTATGCAAAACTAAGTGACCACCCCCGCGGGGTCAATTTTGACCCTGGGGTCATAATTTGAACAATCTTGGTAGAGGTCCACTAGACAATGCTACATGCCAAATATCTAAGCTCTAGGCCTTGTGGTTTCAGAGAAGATTTTTAAAGTTTTTCCTATTTGTTGCCATAGCAACCAGAGTTCTGCATGGAATGGAATTCTTTGAACAATTTTGGTAGAGCTTCATGCAAGGAACATTCCTGCATAGTTTTATCAACATTGGCCTAGAGGTTTCAGAGGAGATGTCATTTGAATCAAAATGTTGACGGACGACGGACAATCATCGATCAGAAAAGCTCACCCTGGCATAGCCAGGTGAGCTAAAAATACATGTTATTTTTAATGAATCCGTCTCTTAAATGTGCATTTAGTGAATACTAATGGGCGTTCAGTAGAACACTTGTGTCACCCTCTTACGCTTCCTCAGAATAACCAATAATTTTGTGACAAAACAAGAGCTGTCCCTCCCAAGTGACGAATGCCCCCGAAAGAGGTGCCTCACAGTCTGTGTCCTCTCCATGTGCTCAATAAATGTGCTATGTAATTTTAAAATCCTTCCATGCATGACAGAGTAATCATGCATACAGTATTCCATTACTTTAAACACTAAGTGTGACCTTGACCTTTGAGGTAGGGACTTGGGTCTTGCATGCGACACATCCGCTTGATGTGCTAGACATTTGTGCACAGTTATTTTAAAATCCTTCAAAGCATAATAAAGTTATAGTCCGGACACAAATGTATGCATATATACAGGATTCCATTACCTATAAACTCTAAGTGTGACCTTGACCTTTGTGGATGTGATGTGGGTCATGCACGCGACACGTCGTCTTGATGTGCTAGACATTTGTGCCAAATTATTTTAAAATCCTTCAAGGCATGACAAAGTTACAGTCCGGACACGAATGTGTGCATATATGCTTATATAGAGGAATCCATTACCTTCAAACTCTAAGTATGACCTTGACCTTTGAGCTAGGGACGTGGGTCTTGCACGCGACACGTCGTCTTGATGTGCTAGACATTTGTGCCAAGTTATTTTAAAATCCTTCAATGCATGACGAAGTTACAGTCCGGACACGAATGTGTGCATATATGCTTATATGGAGGAATCCATTACCTTCAAACTCTAAGTATGACCTTGACCTTTGAGCTAGGGACGTGGGTCTTGCACGCGACACGTCGTCTTGATGTGCTAAACATGTGTGCCTATTTATTTTAAAATCCTTCAATGCATGACAAAGTTACAGTCCGGACACGAATGTGTGCATATATAGAGGATTCCATAACCTTCATACTCCAAGTGTGACCTTCACCTTTGAGGTAGGGATGTGGGTCTTGCACGCGACACGTTGTCTTGATGTGCTAGACATGTGTGCCAAGTTATTTTAAAATCCTTCAATGCATGACAAAGTTACAGTCCGGACACGAATTTGTAAGTGGGGACGCACGGACGGACGGACAGACGGACGGACGGACAGACGGTCAGACGGACAGACGGACAGACGGTGCGATTTTAATATGCCACCCTTCGGGAGCATAAAAAAGTACAAAAAGGGGCATAACTCTGTCAAATATGACCTTGACCTACAAAATTTGGCATCAAAACCCTTTTGACATAAGCAATACAATTTGAAAGTTTGATAAAGAAATCTTAAGAAATGGCAAAGTTATAGCAAAAATCTAAGTATAAAAAGGGGCATAACTCTGTCAAATATGACCTTGACCTACAAAATTTGGCGGCATCACGACCCTAATGTCATAAGCAATGCAATTTGAAAGTTAGATGAAGAAATCTTAAAGTCCCTGTTTCACTTACAAAAATTTAATGTACAGTAAACTCTGCTTATAAGGAACTCCTCTGGACCTATCAAATTTGTTCCTTATATCCGGAGTTCCTTATATCTGTATATCGAACAAGCTTGAAGAGTTATAAAGATCGTTAATTGCTATCCTTTACTATACCCGTAAATCTATGTAAAATAATTGCAAGGATGAATAAAACAGAAAAAGGACCGTTCATGTTTTCATTGGCAATATTTCAACTAATACAATAGAAGAAAGCTGATTTTCGCGCACTTGTCACAACTTGAAATATTTAACAAGGTATTTTCCTAAAATGGGATTTCATCCGGTCTGCATGCTAGAAACGCTAAAGATCATTTACGTAAAATATTATCACTACAATATCTTATTAAGCAATTATTTTTTTCTCTCATTTAACTAGTTTACCAAAACGTTACACATTTGTAATGATTTACCGTTATGAATTATAGCTACAAGTGCCCTAAAAATACAATGCAGACGGCAACAGAAAAATGAAAAATCAACAGATTGTGTTTAACTCTTTAACTCTCTGAACATATTTGCAGTTCGATATATATGATTACTTTACTGTACATTTTGCATTGTTGGGCTAGAAAATATTGTTCCTCATATCCGAAGCTTCCTTATAACCGTAGTAAGATATAACCGTATATTTTTACATAAAACAAAGAAGGGAAAAAATCGGGCCCAAAAAAACTGTTCATTATATCCATGCATATTGTACCACAGAAAAGCGGTCTCGATTTTTCTCAACAGCCAGTAATAAACTAGAATTGTGTCCAAAGGACACCGATGCCCCCACTGTGCAGATGTGCTCATAAACAAGAGCAAGCATATCTGTATGTAAGATTTTTATGTGGAACTTTTTCATTCCACTGTTTCATTTCTGTACATATACCTAAAATGATCTACAGGTAACCTTATGTACATGTTAAATTAAATTACAAATGTAAAATTTATATGTTCAATTATTTATATGGTATATAGTGAAAAAAATCAACAAAGGGCCATAATTCTGTTAAATTTGGTCGCAACAAATTTATATGGTATATAGTGAAAAAATCAACAAAGGGCCATAATTCTGTTAAATTTGGTCGCAACAAAAATTTCTTCCTTTACTACCATCTACACATTAAAGCTGTTCATCCCTGGAAGTTTAAGCAAAATCTGCCATCCGGTTTAAGAGGAGTTGCGTTCACAATATTTCTATATGGTATATAGTGAAAAACTTAACAAAGGGCCATAATTCTGTTAAATTTGGTCGCAACAAAAATTCCTTCCTTTACTACCATCTACACATTAAGGTTGTTCATCCCTGGAAGTTTAAGCAAAATCTGCCAACCAGTTTAAGAGGAGTTGCGTTCACAAAATTTCTATATGGTATATAGTGAAAAAATCAACAAAGGGCCATAATTCTGTTAAATTTGGCCGCAGCAAAAATTCCTTCCTTTACTGCCATCTACACATTAAGGTTGTTCATCCCTGGAAGTTTAAGCAAAATCTGCCATCCGGTTTAAGAGGAGTTGCGTTCACAAAATTTCTACATAGTATATAGTGAAAAAATCAACAAAGGGCCATAATTCTGTTAAATTTGGTCGCAGCAAAAATTCCTTTCTTTACTACCATCTACACATTAAGGTTGTTCATCCCTGGAAGTTTAAGCAAAATCTGCCATCCGGTTTAAGAGGAGTTGCGTTCACAAGATATATAGTGAAAAAATCAACAAAGGGCCATAATTCTGTTAAATTTGGTCGCCGCGAAAATTCCTTCCTTTACTACCATCTACACATTAAGGTTGTTCATCCCTGGAAGTTTAAGCAAAATCTGCCATCCGGTTTAAGAGGAGTTGCGTTCACAAGATTTCGGGACGTACGGACGGACTGACGGACTGACGGACGGACGGACAAGTGCAACGCTATATGCACCCCACTTTGTGGGGGGCATAAAAAGTTAAAAAGTAAGCTATTTACAGTAACTACAAAGGGAAGTTATTCTAAAAACAAGGGTAGCTCATGGTGGTGAACATTTATGCCATGTTAAATAAAAATCCCTCCATGCAGAAATTCTCCGGACAAAGATATTATTGGATTTAACAATGAACCTCTATGTGTGACCTTGACCCTAGACCTTGTTCATGCACATGATCCTTCGTTTCATGGTGGTGAACATTTGTGCCATGTAACATCAAAATCCCTTAAGCATGAAGAAGATATGCTCCGAACAAAGTCATTCTTGAATTTGACCTTTAACCTTTAAGAGAGTGACATTGACCTTAGAACTAGGGACCTGGGGGCCGTTTTATCAACGTTCTACGACATGTCGCAGAGGCGTTTTTGTCTTAGAAGTGTCGCAGACGACTTAGTACCGTTTTATGAAAGTTTGTCGTAGCTTACAACGTCGAGAAATTGTCGCAGACCTACGACAAGGATAACGCTGTCTTAGACGTCTTAATGACGTCACGATCCAATATGGCCGCTACTGTTTCACGCTAATTAATCGCTGCTTGTAAGCCTTTTATTTTCAGTAATTGCCCTCGTACCAGTATGTACGATTGTTTATTTGGCTTGAAATTTGATGTTATTCATTCCGCTTCATAATGTACCTTTCCGTTTTTTGAATAATTCGACCTTGACATTGAAATTGTAAACAAACATGTTTCTTCAAGTTTCGTGCGCGCTTGTTTCAATTATAATAAACTGACTCGTATTATGATCTTCTGCTCTGTGGATTAAAGCGTTTGTACTTGAAATACGCTTGATAAAAATGAGAATTGGACATAGGTTTTTCATTTTGTGTTAGATTGATTTCAAATTTTCACAAACAATTAATGGATAATGTACTCCAACATAATCAAATGGGTTTGTGAGTCATACATTGGGGTGGGGGTTGGGGAGGGGGGGGGGGCGATATTTTAGTATTTTTGGACTTAGTCAGTTTTAGCTAGTCTGATTTTTCAAATTTTGCATTTAGGTCACTCACATGCAAACTATCAAAGCTATCAATTAAAACTTGGAATACCTGTTCACTATTAAATGTACTATAGAATGAAGGAAGAGTTTTACAAGTTATATAACCCTGTCATGTATTTTGACTGGATTATTGCCCCTTCTTAACTTAGAAAGTTTTACACACACACCATTTTTGTAACAGTGAACATAATGCAACCAAACTTGGTGTATAAGAAGTATTTATGAATATCTTTAATTGAATTGTGTTTTGGGGCTCCTGGGGTCAAAAGGTCACTGTTACTAAAAATAGGAAAACTGTAATATATTCAATATCTTTAGATACAGTTGACATAATGTAACCAACTTTTGTTTGCAGTAAGTATTTAAGAAGATATTTGATGGATGTGTTTTAGGGCTCCTGGGGTCAAGGTCACTGTAGCTAAAAATAGAAAAATGGTAATTATTCAATATCTTTAGTTACAACTGACATAATGTAACTAAATTATCAAGTGTGTAATACATATAAATAAAAACATTTACTGGGATTGTGTTTGGGATTATGGGGTCAAGGTCAAGTTGTTTTTTTCTAAAACTAGAAAAATGGGAAATATACAGTATCTTTAGTTGCAATTGAATTATTGTGAACACAGTTAGTGTATAGTTATTAATTACAAAAACCTTTTGTGGGATTGTGTTTCAGGGACAAGGTCAAGGACACTGTTACTTAAAAAATAATCCGTAAAAGGATAAAATCAGAGGAGCGTTCGGCACCCGCAGGCAGTGCTCTTGTTATATTTTGTTTTTTGTCAAGCAAATATACTTGATGCGCTGAAGTTGTTTTAGCTAGCGCAGATAATGATCAGCTGTCATTACATGCTCTGCTTGCTATCAAGTAAAAACATTTTCACTTAGCACTTTTGAAAACAATGCATAAGCCCAAATAAAATGATCAACAATTCCATATTAAACATTCAAATATTTATAACAGGGTAAGTTTTTATTTTCCCCACCTACTGATTGCAGAGATGATTGATTGATTTCATTTTACTGAATCAAAATGATAATTACTAAATTAATAAAAACTGAAGAAACCAAACTTATTCAAAATAGAACTTCACATTTGCTTGATAGCAGTAGCAGGTGAAGAACTTCAGTAATAACAATACATTGTATAAGCTGTACATGTGATATCAGGACTAAAGCGACTAAATTCTGTTAGAGATTTGTGAGAAATGACAAGATTCTAATCTATTCATCATCTTCGTTAATGGCTAACCGTAATAACTGACTATTATGGCCATGCGTGGGTTATTTTTGTTACAGCACAAGATTTACAGTGAAAATGTGATGTTTTTAAACGTGTAGTTCCAGTTTGGCTAGCACTACTTGAAATTTCTCCATGTTGTTCAACACTACCTAAATGACAGTGACTTACTAACTCTCAGACAGTAGATATGGGATGAGTACAGAACTGAGGATCTGTACTGAAATAAGTACCAATATGCTGTATTTTACTCTATTAAGTACTAGATAAAGTAAATATACTTATTATTTCCAAGAACACATTTTAGAAGTACCAGCTTCATGATCATATTGAAGCACAAACTTTGTGATACAAGAAACGGCTGTCTGTAAGACAGGGTACTAGACAATTCTCAGTGCATGCCAGTAAAACAAAGCTTTTGACAATTAAAGGCAAAACAAACATAAGTCTGTCATAAAGCCAAACAGAAAAAAATAAAATCTTTATCCTGTTGTAGATGTTGAAAGTAAAGAAGCATTTTAAGTTTTAACTTTCTAGTTGTATCCAAGTAACTGGACTTTATACAAAACTAGAATTGTGTCCAAAGGACACGGATGCCCCCACTGTGCAGATGTGCTCATAAACAAGAGCAAGCATATCTGTATGTAAGATTTTTATGTGGAACTTTTTCATTCCACTGTTTCATTTCTGTACATATACCTAAAATGATCTACAGGTAACCTTATGTACATGTTAAATTAAATTACAAATGTAAAATTTATATGTTCAATTATTTATATGGTATATAGTGAAAAAATCAACAAAGGGCCATAATTCTGTTAAATTTGGTCGCAACAAATTTATATGGTATATAGTGAAAAAATCAACCAAGGGCCATAATTCTGTTAAATTTGGTCGCAACAAAAATTTCTTCCTTTACTACCATCTACACATTAAAGCTGTTCATCCCTGGAAGTTTAAGCAAAATCTGCCATCCGGTTTAAGAGGAGTTGCGTTCACAATATTTCTATATGGTATATAGTGAAAAACTTAACAAAGGGCCATAATTCTGTTAAATTTGGTCGCAACAAAAATTCCTTCCTTTACTACCATCTACACATTAAGGTTGTTCATCCCTGGAAGTTTAAGCAAAATCTGCCAACCAGTTTAAGAGGAGTTGCGTTCACAAAATTTCTATATGGTATATAGTGAAAAAATCAACAAAGGGCCATAATTCTGTTAAATTTGGCCGCAGCAAAAATTCCTTCCTTTACTGCCATCTACACATTAAGGTTGTTCATCCCTGGAAGTTTAAGCAAAATCTGCCATCCGGTTTAAGAGGAGTTGCGTTCACAAAATTTCTACATAGTATATAGTGAAAAAATCAACAAAGGGCCATAATTCTGTTAAATTTGGTTGCAGCAAAAATTCCTTTCTTTACTACCATCTACACATTAAGGTTGTTCATCCCTGGAAGTTTAAGCAAAATCTGCCATCCGGTTTAAGAGGAGTTGCGTTCACAAGATATATAGTGAAAAAATCAACAAAGGGCCATAATTCTGTTAAATTTGGTCGCCGCGAAAATTCCTTCCTTTACTACCATCTACACATTAAGGTTGTTCATCCCTGGAAGTTTAAGCAAAATCTGCCATCCGGTTTAAGAGGAGTTGCGTTCACAAGATTTCGGGACGACGTACGGACGGACGGACGGACGGACTGACGGACTGACAGACTGACGGACTGACGGACTGACGGACGGACGGACAAGTGCAACGCTATATGCACCCCACTTTGTGGGGGGCATAAAAACTTAAACCAACACTCGGTCCAGGGTGAGTACATTTTGTACAATATTCTCCAAATAGTCAATCTACTAAGGGACAGAAAACATCCAAAGTCTCGCAAGACATTTTAGTTTCAGGTTAATCAATAGTGTGAATTAAATCAACATTAATTAAACTAAATAATGATATTCTCACAAAAACATATTTTAATTCACTAGTGAAATTCAGCTTAAACTAGAACTGTGTCCAAAGGACACGGATGCCCCCACTGTGCAGATGTGCTCGTATATAGTGAAAAAATCAACAAAGGGCCATAATTCTGTTAAATTTGGTCGCCGCAAAAATTCCTTCCTTTACTTCCATCTACACATTAAGGTTGTTCATCACTGGAAGTTTAAGCAAAATCTGCCATCCGGTTTAAGAGGAGTTGCTTTCACAAAATTTCTATATGGTATATAGTGAAAAAATCAACAAAGGGCCATAATTCTGTTAAATTTGGTCGCCGCAAAAATTCCTTCCTTTACTTCCATCTACACATTAAGGTTGTTCATCACTGGAAGTTTAAGCAAAATCTGCCATCCGGTTTAAGAGGAGTTGCTTTCACAAAATTTCTATATGGTATATAGTGAAAAAATCAACAAAGGGCCATAATTCTGTTAAATTTGGTCGCCGCGAAAATTCCTTCCTTTACTACCATCTACACATTAAGGTTGTTCATCCCTGGAAGTTTAAGCAAAATCTGCCATCCGGTTTAAGAGGAGTTGCGTTCACAAGATTTCGGGACGTACGGACGGACTGACGGACGGACGGACGGACAAGTGCAACGCTATATGCACCCCACTTTGTGGGGGCATAAAAATCATGATAAATTTAATACAATTAGATAGAATCAATGCAGTTTGAGCAAAACAATTGAGTAAATAGTAAATACTAAAATGTACAGTAAGAATGAAAAATGTCCTAAAAACATTCATGTACCTATTAAGCTTGTTGCACTCCTACTATTAAATTTAAAGACAAAATGTACAAGGTTACAC
Source organism: Saxidomus purpurata (assembly GCA_022818135.1). Lineage (NCBI taxonomy): Eukaryota > Metazoa > Mollusca > Bivalvia > Venerida > Veneridae > Saxidomus > Saxidomus purpurata. The sequence goes on from JAFMSR010000012.1 coordinate 8,508,816, forward strand.
TGTATAAAACTACTTGAGAAACAAAATTTAATGTCAGATAGCTCAGTTGGATAGAGCAACCCATGCTTAGTGCCATGTTAAAAGCTATGGGGAGACTTGGGTTCAAATCCCAATCTGACTTTCTTTTGTTATACAGTCATGTAGTTTATATAGTATTGCTTGTGAATTAAAATTTAGTTTTACTCTTACCTACGAAACTCAAGTGCATAAAGTTGATATCAAAATAACTGTTTATTTGTATTGCCCAGCTAATTACATTACAATAAGCTGTATTTCCTTTCATGAAACTGTGTATGCCTAAGCTCTCAATACCTAGACAAACTTTTTAACTCGAGCATCAAACTTTTGTAAATAGCAACTAAATTTAGTAAAAGTCATGTCTACATACTTGCCTGTACAAACTGAGAATGGAAATTTTATTTATAAAATGAGCTGCACCTACAGTTATGTAAACAAGAGGGCCATGATGGCCCTGTATCGCTCACCTGTCTACCATTGGCAAAAATAAAAAGGTTATTAATAGCAGAAAGGATCAATTTTTACCTTTGGCTCATGATTTTTTATCCTCTTAATAAGCCTATGTAAAATCAAAAGACCCCCCCCCCGAGGCAGGGTTAATTTTGACCCTGAGGTCAGGATTTGAACAATCTTGGTAGAGAGTCAATTATTGCCACATGCTGAATATCTAAGCTCTAGGCCTCATTATTTTGCTGTCTGATCATGATCTGCACTGTTGGCTATTCATTTTTTTGCTGTCTGATCATGATCTGCACTGTAAGCTATTCATTGTATGTTGGCTGGTCATGATCTGCACTGTCAGCTTTTTATTTTTTGCTGTCTGATCATGATCTGCACTGTTTGCTATGCATTATTTAGCTGTCTGATCATGATCTGCACTTTCATAATTTAGCTGTCTGATCATGATCTGCACTTTCATTATTTTGCTGTCTGATCATGATCTGCACTTTCTGACAAATTTCAAGGATATCTGGGCTAAAAATGTAACATCTAGAGTGTTAACAAGGTTTTTTCCATATTTGGGCTGTGACCTAGTTTTTGACCCCAGATGACCCATATTCGAACTTGGGCTAGAAATCAACTTAACAACCTTTCTGACAAATTTCCAGGATATTTGGGCTGAAAATGTTACCTCTAGAGTGTTAACAAGGTTTTTCCATATTTGGGCTGTGTGACCTAGTTTTTGACCCCAGGTGACCCATATTAAAACTTGAGCTAGAAATCATAGAAACAACCTTTCTGACAAATTGCCAGGATATTTGGACTGAAACAGTAGCCTCTAGAGCCTTAACAAGATTTTTCTATTTTTGGGCTCTGTGACCTAGTTTTTGACCCCAGATGACCCATATTCAAACTCGTCCAAGTAATTACTGGGACAAACATCCTGACCAAGTTTCGTGACAATTGAGGAAAAAATGTGACCACTAGAGCGTTAACGAACTAAATGTGGACGGACGACGGACATTCATCGATCCTAATAGCTCACCCTGAGCCAGCTCAGGTGAGCTAAAAAGGTCAATATATTTTCTAGTCCTTATATTTTTTGAAAATGTCTATGCAAATACTGTGGTTACTGCACTTCTTACTGTCTTACATGGAAATATTTGCACTACAGTAGTAAGTACAATGAACATACATGTTCTTAAAGCTGAAAGTACACAGAAGAAAGGTAAAAAAAAACAAGCATGAAGTCAATTCTATGTTATGCAGAAAAGAAATCCCCAAAACATTATTTTGTGTACACAATTATTTTTTTATATTTAACAAAACTACAGTTCAGAAAATAATTAATTTTGGTCCTATTTATCAGAAATTCTACAATTCATAGTCTTGAAAAAAATTTAACATGTTCAAGTAGATTTCTGTACAAAAATGTGTTGTTTGCACCTTTTAGAATATTTTGGAGTTCAAATTGACCTTTACCCTGTTAGTTGTTTGAAACAGGCTTATTTAAAGCCTCCAGTTCACTTACTCACTAGGTTTCAGTCAAGATATATACAGACTGATTATGATCTGCACTGGTCACATAGACAAAATCACTACTTTCTGGCAGGTTAACACTCAGTTTAGTTAATACCAATTTATTTTAGCTTGATTGTGAAGAAAGCTTGAAGCTTATCAAGTCACACAGGTGTCATGTAAGGAGGTATGGTCTTGACCTTGGTGGGGCTTGAACCCGCAACCACTGGGATGAGTGGCAAATGCCTTAACTTCTACACTAGTGCTTCCCATTAATAGGAAAATAAGACATATGTGCATACTGGTCTGATCTAGACATTAAAAACTAAACTAATTTAGTTGCCATCATGATATATAATATTGTACTGAAGATGAAGTTTCCTTTGAAATGTGTTGTAACTAGTGTTTCTAAGTGTAAATAAATCAGTTGTGAAGTTTAAGAAAAGTGGACATCCATCATCTATCATAGAAGTTTACTTTGCAACTTTGTCAAATGCATGAAATGTTTCACTTTTTTTTTTTTTTAAATATTCCCTATTAAAACCTGTGGAATACTTAATTTGTGCAGAAACTACTTTTATAATATATGATTGTGTCTAAATTAATTGTGCTAAATAACATTGTGTATACATGTAACTTGCAGAAAACAGGTCAGTCTGTTAAACAGTCACAGGGCTTTTTCTGGCTCTTTTGGGAAAAGGCACCTGGCCCTTATTGGGAAAAGAGCAGTGTTTTTCTGATCAAATTGGGAATCTAAGTATGAGTTTAATATCTATTACCTTGACGTCTAAATAAATATCTGTGTTTAGGGCATCGATCCCAAAAATTCTAGGTAGAGTAGGGGCAAAGTTTTTTTTTGTTTTTTCTTTAATTGAGAATATTTCTATAGGTTGGAAAAAAACACTCGTGTTCAGGGCAACAGGCCCAAGAATGCTAGGTAGTGTAGGGACAGACTAAAAAAAAAAACGAAAAAAAAAAACATCCAATCATGAATTATAAAAAATTAAGGTTATTTTCGATTGGGAACATGGCCAATGTTCGGCCCCTGGTGATAGGTTGAAAAAGCCCCTAGTCAATACTAATACATGTACTACTTTCTGATTTATGTTTACAAAAGGGTATTGTAACAACTGGAAAGACCTTCATACATTGTTGTGCTATGATACAAATAATGAAAGTCAATACCGGTATGGCATTCTATGGCCTTGCTCACCAACCAGCTTCTGTGGTCCTACTTTATGATCGAGTAGTTAGAATCTCTGACTTGAAATCAATAATACATCATATTGAGTTAGGGTTATGGGTTCGAGCATAAAGGTGCTCCGCACACTCATTGTCAAGATCGGATTAGTATCTCCAGAGTTATTGCCCTTTAATTGTTATTTTCTTCTATATTCAATATAAAAACATTAAATTTCTATTTCTTTGAAACCAGTAATCAAAATTAAATTGCAATTCGCTCAAATAGTTTAATAATCACTCTATCTAATTTTCAACATCTACACTTCCTGATCTTTTTTTTAAAATGAGGCCCAGTAAGGGAGTGTAGTGCTTTTCTGAAATGCTCTATTAAGAAACTTAGAAATGTTTGTTTTCTGAAACTAATAGTACTGATTTAATATATCTGGTAAGAATTAAGTTGTGTATTAATTTGAGATGCTGTAAAAAGAATTAGCCCTCAGAGATGAGGCCCCAATGGGGTGGTAAAATTTTAAAATGCACTTTTTTCTGAAACAGGCAGAGCAATACACTTTCCAGTTGTTCTTTTTCAGCTATTTGCTTAATTATTTCACTAACTTTGGTTGTTTATATGCCCTAAATTAAGAGATAGCAGACTCATGTAAGTTGATGATGAAACAACACAAAAGGTTAAGGATTAAGAAAACATTTGTTTTAATATGTATTTCATTATGTACAATGTATTTGTTAATTGTCGCATACCCATGACCCTCTTTATGCTTGAACACAGGAATTTGTTATAATATAACAAATGTTTTCTGAATCCTTTTGTATTGTTACCGATATATAATAAAGCTAGAGAAAAGGATCTAGATTGTTATATAGTTTCAGGGATTTTACTAACTGCCTATGTGGAATATAACTGACTTGAACGTCTCACCCTTTTACCTAATCTGAACAGAAAACTAACTATTAAGTTTTAGTACCGAGGGTCAATATGTAATCATTTATAAAATGTCCAAGGGACAAAACCCGTACTCCATGGTCAAATTGAAATAATGTTATTTTATCAACTCAAAGCTAGATTTCATTATACTATTTTATCTAAGCTATTGTTACAATTGCCAAAGTAAACAAACAACATAAATTGCATTCACTTGTACTAATAATTTGGCAATAATGCACTTTCTTTTCATGGCTTCTCATATAATTGTTTGGGTATTTTCTCCAGAAGAACAGACTATCCACATTTTTCTGGTCTTCAATGGCGTTATTGCATTTTTCCCTTTGACACTTATCCATGCCCACATAATGTGAATACTTTTGTAGCAACAGAACAGATATTAATTTGTTTGTCATTATGACAATGTGACACTGAAATAGCAAATGTTTTGCTGATATGTATTAAATTGGAGGGTCCATGGTACATGAAGTAAAGCCTCAGACTTCTGCATTGAGTTCAAATCAAATTTTATAGTACACATGCAGCATGTTTGTCAAGAAAGTTTAACATTGTCTAAAGAACCAGGACACCTTTGCTTTCAATCAATGTACAAGCATCAAATGGGTATTTGGGTTTTCATGGTAAATGTTGCTTGCACTCATATTACTTCATACATATTTCTCATAAGAAAAAAAAACACTTTCTGTTTCATACATAGGTAGGTATATCTTGATCTTGCATATGGCCTGACTGTACTTGGATAAATGCAGGTTTGGTTTCAGCATGATTGTATTATGGACCAGGCTTGACCTCCTTTCTGTATGACGTCCTGAATACTGCTCCTTTACAAATTGACCTTGTGTCATCAACTTCATACAAATGTTTATTGCTGTGCATTTGGTTTTTATATCAGAATATTTTATAAACAACTGAGCTTTGGCCTTTGAAGTTCTAAGTCAAAATAGGTGTTCTATTTATGGTGAATTTGCTGCAGGCACCATTCCTTGTCCCTGACATAACAGGAAAACGTCTAAATATTGGAATATAGGTTACCTAGTACATGTAGGATGCCCACGGGAAAATGATGTCACGGAAAACAGGTGGTTTGACTGTGTCTCGCGTGAATAACGGTCTACGACAAAGTCTGCGACATTGCAGCGACATGGATCCTGCGACACCTTTCATAAAATGGTCGTACGACAATGTCGTTGAACAAGTGCTGCGACAAAGATTTGTCTTTGACTGCGACATGTTGATGAAACGATATCCTGGTTCTCGGGCATGACACTCCGTCTCGTGATGGTGAACAATTGTGCCAAGTTATTTAAGAATACCTCAATACATGGATATTAACTGCTCGGACAAGCTGAACTCAGATGTACAGACGCACATGCATACACTTAACGGCCATTAAACAAGGCATTAAATCCCTCTACCTGTAGAATGAATAAATAATTATGATTAAATAATTAAGTCAAATAAATTAACTCTCCTCAACAAAACCAAGGGCATAAGCTATTTCTTAAGCATGTGAAAACCCTATTCATATCTACTAGACTACTAATTGAAAACTTTTACAACAATTTAATAGGGTTATTAAGGTAGTGATGTGAATCCGCCGGATTATACGGATATTGTTTCACTCTGTACCGTGAGTGACCTGTACCTCCGCGATAGCCTTGTGGTTAGAGCGTCCACTTAGTGTGCGGGAGGTCGTGGGTTCGATCCTCGGCCGCGTCATACCAAAGATGAGAAAAAAATGGTACTGACAGCTCCCTTGCTTGGCGCTCAGCATTATAAAAGGGTAGTTTCAGGAAGATAAAGAGATGCTTCCGGCTTCTGGGAAAAGGTACCGGTAAGTACTTGTTACTGGATACCCTGTTTGTCGCACAACAGCGTTGTAGCTAATGTTGTCTGTTGATCATATGCGACGTTAAATAAGGCTTCTTTATCTTTATCTTGGTATAATGTAAATATAAAACTGCAATTTCCCTGTCATTTATCATGTTTATTCGCTGAATAAGAATGAGTTAAGTTTTTTTACCGTGACGACAATGACACAGTTACTTAGTAAATTGGCTGTTTATAATTCTACCTCAAAGGGTAAACTCAACATATAAACATTAATTATTTTGTCCAAGCGCGGCTTTAGACATAAAGTCCAAATGGCTTTTCAACATCTCGAAACAGTTGAAAATCATTGCAAATTAGTTGCTAAAGTATTTGTGAAATTCCATTGGCATAGTTTTTCAGAATGTTTCATGTTCTAGTCATCTAATGAGCTTCCGCATTCTCTTATACATCTGCAATAGTTGCAGTGAACAGTTTTGATAAAGTTGGCTGTGTTGTATCAAATTCATCTGCTAAAGAACATATTGGACAGGTCAAGTCTTAGTTTCATTAGTCAATGTTGTTAATAGCTAGTCTGTTTGGTAAATATCATAATATGGTTCAAGAAACTGATAAAGCAACATCAACTTTGGAAATGCTTGGAGACCAGTAAGGTTCTTCAATTTGTCATTATTGTCCCTGCAATAGTCATTATCGAATCTCGTCTTCAGTTTCAGCACTTCAGTTTTCAGCTCAGGCGTTTGAGTCCTTAGTTTCTGTAAAATTGCATTCATATCATCCATTAAATCACCATCAATGTCCATCTGCAAAGTCGCGCCAGTTTCATCAGAGTCTAAGATGAGTACCAATGGTGTTTCCTCTTCTGTTAGCATCGGCCAACAAGTACAGCTTAAAAGCTTACTGACGGGACCCAGTCTGGATTCAGTCTATCATACAAGTATGCCTTTTTCCCTTAAAGAAAGAATGTTTAACTTAGAGTCTTTACAAGTTATGTTTTACAGAATTAAGAAAAATGATAACCAAAGAAACAGTTAACTTTATAATGTATACAAGCATGGCAAGGGTGTTTAGTAGACCCAAGCTCCTGGGTTCTAACCCATGAAAATTTTGAAATACCTGTATTTGACCCGCAATAAAAAACCCTACGAGTCATATTTTCATGAATTTTCATTCATGCCTCTATTACTTAATGTAAATGTCCATCAACTTGTTAATTCCAAACACTCAGGCCGCATCAACCATTGACGCATAAGAATGTGAGAAATGGAGGTGTAACTTGTATTTTAATCTACTCGCTTTCAGAAAATCACTGACATGCGAGGTCAGGAAGATATGTGACAAACAGGAAAAAGGGAACATTTAAGCCAGCTGCTAGACCTTGCTGTTTTAAGAATTTTCTGAAAATGCAACAGTATATATAAAGCTTCATTTCAACACAAAATGAAAAAATGTGATGTGCAAACATAAAATACAAGGCTCGAAACTCTATGACCCATGGGTAGACGTTTAAAAATATCACATGTATTGACTCTTGAAAATTTTACGCTGAATTGACAATGACTCTCAAGTTTCAAAGCCTACCAGACACCCTGATGGCCATAATAATCAGTTATAACGTTTAGCCATTATCAAAGGTAACCAGTCAACTCATACCTAAGTAATCTCGTACCTGAATTGGTCAACTTGTACCTGATTTATTTTCGAAAAAGTCAACTTGTACATGTACCTTAAACTTTTTTATGCAATATCTTTGAGATAATAGTATTTTTTTATCAATCATCATTAAATATTTGCATTAAAATACTTTATTTTGCAAAATTGTATCAGAAAATGAAATAAAGAGAATTTTTGAAAAAAGTCAACTCATACCCTACGTAATCATTTGTTTTTAGCATTACTAAAATAATGAATAACGGGACTTTTGAAAATTGTATTATTTTCATCATGTTTATGACGAAAATATGTTTTATTTCAGTTCAACTTAGGGTTTTTAAGATACAATAGACCCTCGGACATCGAAATTTGGTTTGTCGACACACTCATAAAATTAGTAAATTTGCCTCCTGTTTTATTTTTGTACTGATTTATGTACAAACTTTAATTAATTATTATTTTCTGTGTGATTTTATTCATAAAGGCGATGGAATTTCAGATCAAGTGACAGTAACAGTTAACTGAATTTTGAGAAGACTAGTTACTTCTTGAATGAAAATACCCTACAAAGTAATTCTCGGCTTCGCACATCCGGGCACTGATTAAAATACCTATATTCGGGAAAGGTGATTCTTCGGCTTTCATCGCTGGTCTGTATCCATCTTTACTTACAAAATGCATGAAATGAAAGAAGAAAAATGAAAGAAGACGAGTGTCTATCATTAGCTTATAATCATAGAATTGAATTTGTAGTAATTCTGTGTTGTTAAAAGCTTTCTGTTTCATTCGAAATAAACTTAAACTTGCATATGGGTGTACGGTAAAGACCGAGTTTTCGCCTTTCACCGAGTGACGAAATGAATGCGATCTAATAATCCGATTGGTTAACTAGCTAGTATGACGTCACGGCGAAGCCAAGAATTTATTTTCTTGCATGCAACAGAGAAAGTTAAAGAAAAAAAACAAACTTATATAACATTTAACTTAAGTTAACATATACATGTTTTATGATAAAAGCACCTTACAAACTATTGACAATAACTGACTTTCACCTGAAAAAATCAGTTTTGAAACAAAATCTACGAGTTGACTACATACATGTAGGGTACGAGTTGACTTTTTTACCAATTCAGGTACGAGGGGACTAAGGTACGAGTTGACCCGGAAGCTTATCAAAGATGATTATGATAGAAAGATATACCACAGATAACAGTTACACGTAACAGATAGTAATACGCACATTGTATGTCTGTCAATGTCTGAGACCATACTCAATTTTATATGTACAGTAGTGAATTTATAAATAATTGCTTCCGGTTAAAGAGAAATTCTCCTTTGAAAAGAGTTTAGATACAGTCTAATTTATTTACGAATCACCCAAGGTTGAGATCCTCCGATCGGGAATATTGTTTGCCCTGACTATTTTCTTCAATGGCGGATAATATGTGAAGAGTGCCTGTTTACAGTATAAATAAAACAATCTGACTCCGAGCATACTATGTGTAGAAAAAATATATCAACATATGACGAAAATGGTTCTGTATGATAAACGATTGTATAGAGTTTAGCATGAATTATTCAACAAGCATGAAGTGTTTTCGGCAATATACGTACATTTTCAAATGTTTGATTCTGACCGTTGAACTATTTTGTGTCGGACAATTTTCAGATGAGAATAATCAGTCTTTGGTTTAAGAATCAAGCCTCAAAATGCCGGTAGGTACTATAGCTGTCCTTACGGACACCTAAAAATGAAATTTGGCCTGGCAAACAGTGTTATTTAACCTAGATTTAGTAGTAAACCTTTAATTTGTAAACTGTCAGGCAATATGCATATAGTGCTGACTTCAGAAACTCGAATTGACGGACGTAAAATACAGTGGTTACGTCGCACTAGAAAAATCAAACAAACAAACAACAACATAATCTGACATACAGACATTTAACAACATGTGTCAATTCATTAAAAAATAAGTGCTAAATAACTACTGTTTTCGGCTGAGGTTTTGATTTAAAATTTCTAAGAATGTTGCATTACATGTAACTCATAATTGAAACAAAATTCATTATGAAGAAATGCCTATTCACATAATTGTATGCTTCATAAGACACACACTACAAAATATGAAAGTAACAAAATAACACAAAATTCGTTAAAGTAAGGAATTTTGACTGATAATCAAATTGGCGAATATTTTCCATCAAAATGATTTTTAATGCATTCTTCATTACACTTTTATGATCAAAACAGACTGTACCCGTGTATATTAACATTGTGTTTCATGTGTAAACAAAAGAGCTCACCTTAAGGCTGTTTCTTTACAAATTTCGAAAAACTTGAAAACTTCTAAAGAGAACTGAATAACTATTTCCAGAAATTTAGAACAATATATAAGGCATCGTTTGATTTATCAGATTTTATTACAAATCCGATGAAACCCGTTTTTCAAAGTCGTAAATTTAGCCAAAAATTATGCTAAAGTAGTAACTAATATTTTATATATAATTCATTACAATGAAAGCGCGACACATATCGCAGTTAAGAATTCTTCTGAAAGAAAGGAAATATATCGGCATATATCCCCTCCCCCTTCTGAATCAGTTTTTAGACTTTTTGTTTTTTTAATTCTCGAAGACCATGTGTACACAACTGCGTTTTTTGCGTACAGGTAGCTACGCGCCTGATTGCTCTTCCTTGGGGCAAATAACAGACTTGTAGGTGTTGACAGGAGCCTGTAAATTGTGATTTTCAACACATTTATGGACCAAAAATGTTAAAATTCTCGGACCGATTTAACATGGCTTTTCAGACTTGTTTTTGAAGTCAAAATTCGGTCCAGAATCAAAAATCCGAAGATTATCGAAGCCCTGGTTACTAGTAAGTAGCTATTTAAGAATTAAACATGAATAATAATTATTATTCTTAGATTAATTCACTATTTTTATTTTGGTGTACATACACTTAACCGGTTTAGAAAGGCAAAAGTGGCAAAATATTTATTTAACATTGTTATCGTGTCACATTTATTCAAATTTCATACACAACAAAAATAATATGAAATTAAATTCTTACAAAAGTTTCAATAATTCATTGCAAAAACTTATATAGAAATAGAAACAATAGGGTCATTCAAAAAAAATGTGCAACAGGGGAAATCTTGCATTTCTAAATCGGTTAAGTGTACAAGTACATCTTTTTAAAAATACTTGGAAACTAGCTTTCTTGCATATTTTGAACAAACAATATTTCAATATCAATATTGGAAAATTTCAGTTACCTACATCCAGTACATACAAAAGTACAACATTTTAAAAAGTATACCTAAGGCGTCATTGTTCACTCTAAAAATGATGTCACATACCACAATTTGACGTCAAAGCTCGCTTCAATTTACATAGGCAGTAAACTATTCCGGTAATCATTTCCTAACATCATCATTTATTTTTGGTTGCAACATTATATACTCTTTCAATATATATCATATCTTGTGAACTATTTTATGTCTTCTTTCCACGATATGCCTTTTTTCATAAGGTATAGCCAAAATGAAAAAAAAAGAATCATTTTAAATCGCTGTTGCCATAGTAATGGTCTTGGAGGATTTTGAAGCAAATAGTATGTTTCTGTTGAGGAAAATAAAGTGGCTTTCAGTTTTTATCATTGGTTTTGCATTTAAAAAGGGTGACAAAAATGTAAATTTTATGGGGTTTTTTATGAATTATTGTCGAAAAATGTAACAAATGTCCGAAGGTACATTTTCGCGCGTCGACGGTCATATAGTTTCATAACCATTTTGGAACATGACAACTTAATGGGAGAATAGAAATTGGGAAATGCATCATTATAAGCAGTGATATAATGTACTGCTCAAATTATAAAGAGCTGTCTGTAACACAGCATGTCGAAATATTCTCATAGTTTGCCAATAAAACAAAATATTTATCTGTAAATAGCAAATCGAAATTATGTTGACCCTCTAAGTATTAATTAGAAAACTGCTATCATAAAAAAAGTCCAAAGTTATCTAGTGTAACTTAATCTGATACCCCTGAAAACTATTGTTAAATTTCAAGTAACTCATATAAATGGTTACTGAAGTGCATGGTAATAGCTTGCAACCAAAACTTTATCCAAAGTTCAACAAGGGCCACAATTTGTAGTGAATTCAGTCAAGAGTTTTCTAACGAATTGTTTGATAACCCTTAACACTTGGTTTAGTTTCAATGGCCCCATAAGTAGTTTAATACTGAAGTATGTACATAAAAAAATCTTGCATGCAAAGCTTTAGTAACGTTTCTAATTTCAAGAAGGGCCACAATTTGTAGTGAATTCAGTCAGGAGTTTCCTAACTGACTGTTTGTTAACCCTTAACACTTGTTTTTAGTTTCAATGGCCCCTTAAGCAGTTTAATACTGAAGTATGTACATCAAAGAATCTTGCATGCAAAACTTTAGTAAAGTTTCTAAGTTCAACAAGGGCCACAATTTGTAGTGAATTCAGTCAGGAGTTTCCTAACTGACTGTTTGTTAACCCTTAACACTTGTTTTTAGTTTCAATGGCCCCTTAAGCAGTTTAATACTGAAGTATGTACATCAAAGAATCTTGCATGCAAAACTTTAGTAAAGTTTCTAAGTTCAACAAGGGCCACAATTTGTAGTGAATTCAGTCAGGAGTTTCCTAACTAATTGTTTGATAACCCTTAACACTTGGTTTAGTTTCAAATAGCCCCTTAAGTAGTTTAATACTGAAGTATGTACATAAAAAAATCTTGCATGCAAAACTTTAGCAAAGTTTCTAAGTTCAACAAGGGCCACAATTTGTAGTAAATACAGTCAGGAGTTATCTCACCTGATAGTTTGATACCCTTGAAGACTGTATTGAAGTTTTATATCAATCCAATAACTATACTGATTTAGTGAGATGTGTGCATGATAGTGCCCTTGCATACAAAACTGTTACCAAATTTCCTGTCAAACAAGGGTCATGATTTTAATCAAATTTATACAGGAGTTATCTTACCTGAATGTCAGACATCCCTAATGAGATGAATGGAGTTCAAATCAATCCCATAAGGGGTTACTGAAATATGTGTATTAAAGTACCTTGCAAATTCTGTATTATACCTCTACCATACATACAACACTTAAACCATAATTCTCAAGTTCAACAAGGGCCATAACTTACAATAAATTCAGTGAGGAGTTATCTTACATGACAGTTGGAGACCCCTGGACATACTAATGTTTCAAATCAATTTCAGCAATGGTAACTTAGATAGCCTGATAGTAGCTTGCACATGCATCTTTGACCAGTCAGCTTGCATGCAAAACTTAACCAAACATTCTAAGTTCAAGATGGGCCATAATTTGAATTAATTCAGTCAGGAGTTATCTAACCTGATTGTTTGATACATTTAATACTAAACTGAAGTTTTAAATAAATCTTGTGAGTGGTTACTGAGATAAAAGCATTGCATGCCAAACTTTAACCAAAATTTCTAAGTCAAAACAGGGCCATTAACTTGAACTTAAATTCATACTAGAGTTATCTAACTTGCCAGTCTGAAACCACTGAAGACTTTAATAAATTTTCAAGTCAATCCTATAAGTTGTTACTGAGATATATCCTTGATAGTAATTTGCATGCAAAACTGTAACTAAAGCTGCAACGCTGATGTGACTGTAAGAGCTTTCCATATTCTTTGAATAATTGAGTTTATAACAAAAGGGCCAAGATGGCTCTATATCGCTCACCTTGGTACAAGTCCACTTGCCTGGTGGAAGATCACTAGATAATGTTATATACCAAATAAGTTTTCCTATATACGCCTTTGTAAAACAAATGATCCCCCCCTGGGCAAGGTCAATTTTGACCTCAGGGGCATAATTTGAACAAACTTTGAAGAGGTCTACTAGGCAATGCTACATCCCTAATATTTAAGCTCTAGGCCTTGTGGTTTCAAAGAAAAAGATTTTTAAAGTTTTCCCTATATAAGCCTATGCAAAACTAAGTGACCCCCGGTGCGGGTTCAATTTTGACCCGGGGGTCATAATTTGAACAATATTGGTATAGGTCCACTAGCCAATGCTACATGCCAAATATCTAAGCTCTAGGCCTTGTGGTTTCAGAGAAAAAGATTTTCAAAGTTCTCCCTATATAAGCCTATGTAAAACTAAGTGACCCCCGGTGCAGGGTCAATTTTGATCCGGGGGTCATAATTTGAACAATCTTGGTAGAGGTCCACTAGCCAATGCTACATGCCAAATATCTAAGCTCTAGGCCTTGTGGTTTCAGAGAAGAAGGTTTTTAAAGTTTTTACTATATAAGCCTATGTAAAACTAAGTGACCCCTGTGCGGGGTCAATTTTGATCCTAGGGGCATAATTTGAACAATCTTGGTATAGGTCCACTAGCCAATGCTACATGCCTAATATCTAAGCTCTAGGCCTTGTGGTTTCAGAGAAGAAGATTTTTAAAGTTTTTCCTACATAAGCCTATGTAAAACTAAGTGACCCCCTGTGCCGGGTCAATTTTGATCCGGGGGTCATAATTTGAACAATCTTGGTAGAGGTCCACTAGACAATGCTACATGCCAAATATCTAAGCTCTAGGCCTTGTGGTTTCAGAGAAGAAGATTTTTAAAGTTTTTCCTATTTGTTGCCATAGCAACCAGAGTTCTGCATGGAATGGAATTCTTTGAACAATTTTAGGAGCTTCATGCAAGGAACATTCCTGCATAGTTTTATCAACATTGGCCTAGAGGTTTCAGAGGAGATGTCATTTGAATCAAAATGTTGACGGACAACGGACGACGGACAATCATCGATCAGAAAAGCTCACTCTGGCGTAGCCAGGTGAGCTAAAAACAAAGAACATAGCTGAGATTTAAATTTTTTTGCAGCTCTCTGTACACACAAATTCACCATACACTTAAAGGAATTAAAACTAGAGAGCCAAGATGGCCCTATATCGCTCACCTTGGTACAAGTCCACTTGCCTGGTGGAAGATCACTAGATAATGTTATATACCAAATAAGTTTTCCTACATACGCTTTTGTAAAACAAATGATACCCCCCTGGCAAGGTCAATTTTGACCCAAGGGGCATAATTTGAACAAACTTTGAAGAGGTCTACTAGCCAATGCTACATGCCAAATATCTAAACTCTAGGCCTTGTGGTTTCAGAGAAAAAGAGTTTTAAAGTTTTCCCTATATAAGCCTATGTAAAACTAAGTGACCCCCGGTGCGAGGTCAATTTTGATCCATGGATCATAATTTGAACAATATTGGTAGAGGTCCACTAGCCAATGCTACATGCCAAATATCTAAGCTCTAGGCCTTGTGGTTTCAGAGAAGAAGATTTTTAAAGTTTTTCCTATATATTCCTATGCAAAACTAAGTGACCACCTGCACCGGGTCAATTTTGACCCGGGGGTCATAATTTGAACAATCTTGGTAGAGGTCCACTAGCCAATGCTACATGCCAAATATCTAAGCTCTAGGCCTTGTGGTTTCAGAGAAGATTTTTAAAGTTTTTCCTATTTGTTGTCATAGCAACCAGAGTTCTGCATGAAATGGAATTCTTTGAACAATTTTGGTAGAGCTTCATGCAAGGAACATTCCTGCATAGTTTTATCAACATTGGCCTAGAGGTTTCAGAGGAGATGTCATTTGAATCAAAACGTTGACGGACGACGGACGATGTACGACGGACGACGGACAATCATCGATCAGAAAAGCTCACACTGGCATAGCCAGGTGAGCTAAAAACCATACACAGACAGAAAAATGAAGGGAGTATACTGTGCATAAATGTTTGGGGTAAAATGATCCTTTTCATGGCTTTTCAAGTTCTGAAGAATAATGTATAAATTTTGAATATATTGAACTAACAAGAGCTGTCCCTCACAAGTGACGAATGCCCCCGAAAGAGGTGCCTCACAGTCTGTGTCCTCTCCATGTGCTCAATAAATGTGCTATGTAATTTTAAAATCCTTCCATGCATGACAGAGTAATCATGCATACAGTATTCCATTACTTTAAACACTAAGTGTGACCTTGACCTTTGAGGTAGGGACTTGGGTCTTGCCTCGACACATCCGCTTGATGTGCTAGACATTTTTGCCAAGTTATTTTAAAATCCTTCAAAGCATAATAAAGTTATAGTCCGGACACAAATGTATGCATATATACAGGATTCCATTACCTATAAATTCTAAGTGTGACCTTGACCTTTGTGGTAGGGATGTGGGTCTTGCATGCGACACGTCGTCTTGATGTGCTGGACATTTGTGCCAAATTATTTTAAAATCCTTCAAAGCATGACAAAATTACAGTCCGGACACGAATGCATGCATATATGCATATATAGAGGAATCCATTACCTTCAAACTCTAAGTGTGACCTTGACCTTTGAGGTAGGGACGTGGGTCTTGCACGCGACATGTCGTCTTGATGTGCTAGACATTTGTGCCAAGTTATTTTAAAATCCTTCAATGCATGACAAAGTTACAGTCCGGACACTAATGTGTGCATATATAGAGGAATCCATTACTTCAAACTCTTAAGTATGACCTTGACCTTTGAGCTAGGGACGTGGGTCTTGCACGCGACACGTCGTCTTGATGTGCTAGACATGTGTGCCTAGTTATTTTAAAATCCTTCAATGCATGAGAAAGTTACAGTCCGGACACAAATGTGTGCATATATAGAGGATTCCATAACCTTCATACTCCAAGTGTGACCTTCACCTTTGAGGTAGGGATGTGGGTCTTGCACGCGACACGTCGTCTTGATGTGCTAGACATGTGTGCCAAGTTATTTTAAAATTCTTCAATGCATGACAGAGTTACAGTCTGGACACCAATTTGTAAGTGGGGACGCACGGACGGACGGACAGACGGTGCGATTTTAATATGCCTCCCTTCGGGGGCATAAAAATCATTTGCAAATGATATTGTTTCTTAAGGATTATGTTTTATATTTATTTTCAGTTGTGGCAAGATTGTGAGTTCAAATTGAATAAATGAAACACAAGAGCGTCAAGATGACCCCATCTTGCTCATCTGTATGAGGTGTACTACACATTGCTTATAAACATTCCAAATATCTAAGCTCTGTCTGTGGGCCGTGTGTTTTTTTTAAAGTTTTCACTATATAAGCCTATGCAACATCAAGTACCCCCACTCCCTCCGCCCTCTCCCGAGAAGGGTTTATTTTCACCTGAGGGTCATGATTTGAACAATCTTGGTAAAGGTCTATGAAGCAATGCTACTTGCTACATATCTTAAGTTCTATACCTTGTGGTTTCAGAGAAGAAGACTCAGGGGTCTCGATTTGAACAAACTTGGTAGAGGTTTACTAGGCAATGCTTCTCAGCTCTACACCCAGTGTGGTTTCAGAGAAGATTTTTTTACAGTTTTTTCTATTAAAATTTATTCCTATATAAGCCTATGTAAAACCAAGCGACCCCCTAGCTCACAGTGAATTTTGATCTGGATTGATCTTTTGTAACCCCGCAATACAATTAACACCACAATACCATTTTTAACCCCATAATGACGAAATAAACTCAAAGAACCTCACAATACTAAGTTGTATTCAAACCCTAACCCCGTAATGTCTACTGGGCATGTATGGACAGACGGATGGACAGACGTTGCAATTTTAATATGCCACCCTTTGGGGGCATAAAAACCAATACTTGTTAATAATTCCATCAATAATCAATCACCTAAATATCTCTCAGAAAAAATTAACCATAAAGAACCACCTACACATCAACTAAGATCATCAGGGAACAATAAACTTAAAGTACCAAAACCAAGAAAAGAATTTTTTCTCACTGTACAATTTTTGTTTGAACATTTATCTAAATGCAAAATAATGCTCTTTTCATTTACTTTGACATTATGTCTTATTGAATCTTAATTAATTTGCATGTCTTTGTAAATGTTATAATTGTTGTCATATATATGTTTGTAAATATGTTAAGGGTGGACCACATTGTAAATTGGTTTAGCCAAATGTTATTATACACTATATAAATCAAAGGACTGAAAGAGCTGGAGGGTCGATTGTCTCTGAACAACACAGACTGTACAAGTACATGATTGTGTAAATATCAGGACAACCCATGCATGAGTAAAGTTATCAACAAACTGGAGACACAAATGTCCACAGAGTTTGACCTTTAACCATATGTGTAAACTTTACTTTTGATAGGAACCCATGTGCTTACATTTTGCATTCAGTGACTACATGTATGTTCAACTACCCTATAAAGTATCATAGCTGTGAATGGTAACTGAGAAGTGGATTTTTACAAACCTGAACTGAAAATTCAAAGTTTGCACAACTTTTAATGTCATTCAAAAGTTATGGGATATGCCCATAGGGTTGATTGTATTGTGTCAATAATACAAAATAAATTCCTATCCTAAATTGTAGGCAAAAACTGAACAATGAGCAAGATCAAAGAAGACACAGAGTAAATTAATAACTGAACAAGAAAAACAGTGATACAAAGTATCACAGCGGGCCCCACAAACAAAACTGACATGTAAATATTCTAGAAATTGGTGATGATTGATGTTGAGGCATGGCCCAAAAAGAACCCAAGGAAACCAATTCTGGTTGTACAAGCAAAACCTGACACGACTACTGACTGAACTTTACTGTTATCGAATAATATGTATACAGTATGTCTTATTAACATTATCCTTATAAGTTTGACATGAATTAAGTTTTCTATGATTATTTGCTGTAAAAAATTTAAAATGGTTTAAGTCTTAAAATTATAAGTAAAACAGAAGAAAAATGTAAAAGAAATAATATTGTTCTATTCTGAAATGTTTTTAAATTATTTAGATTTATTACTATATAATTTTGAAAACAGAAATCGCTATAATGCATAACAACTGTTTATATGGAACTATTTGTATGTATGTTGTGCGTTCAGCCGTTAGGCCGATATAGTCTGTTAACATTGGCTGGATTTTAACAATCGACCCAACAATCGACCCAATAAAGTCATTATTATTATTAAAAGACTCAATTTTAAGAGTTTCACTGTAAACAACCATAGCAAGGTGTCTTGCAGTTGTTGATAACTTTTTTTATGTAGTTTCTTGGGATGTGAACTAACCTAGCAAAAATGGTATCCAGATACTTTTTAGATCGAGTACACAGGCTCTTGCCACTTTTCCTAATGTATTGAACAGACCACATATTGAAAATGACCATCGGTTAACTGTGCCTGTCAATAATCGTCATTTTTAAAACAAAACAAAACAATGACTTTCAATTACATATCCCTACTATTCTGTATTTTAGAGCCGCCGTGGCTCAATGGTAGTCCGTTTGCCTCCAGATCAAAGGGCCCCGGGTTCAATCCCTACCATTGCCGTGTCGGTAGTGTCCTTGAGCAAGACACAAATAATGCCACATTGCCTCTCTCTCTTCGAGGTTGCTATCCTCTGGAATGAGTCTCGAGAGTGATTTATATAAGTTGTAAGAACTTGTTTTGCAATCGAGAATAAATGTTCTGCCACTTTATTGACTAGTCCTTTAATGAAGTCTAGAATCAGTATATCATAAATTTTCTGGTAGAACACAATGGTCCATGAAATAAATTATACAGATTATGAAAGCACCTTCACCAGTGTGTCAATACAACGAAAATACGAAAGAAAATTCCTCATCTTTCTTGCTTACTGTTGCAATTTTTGTCACTTTCAGATTGCCCCCAAAATCAATAAGGCAGTCACCTACATTACTTAAAAGACTGAACTTCCTTGTTGATAGTTTTCGGAAAAAATCTTCACATTTTAAAATAAATCTGACTTGTTTAATTATGTGGTTTTACAGTGATGTCATGTACAAAATACAAAATCTTAATTCATTTCATGATGAAATTGATCAATATTTTATCACGTTTGAAGTTGATTTACGTCTATTTCAAAAGGAAAAACAAACCCCTAACCTTCTGTCGATTTCAGTCAAATTCATCAAGAAAATGTTTACAGGAAGGTAATAAAAACTGGTCTCCTGCTCCATTCTCCAATGGTCTCAGTCTCAGAAATGATTCGTGTAATAATTAGCCATGAATTATTTTTGGAAAATATCTATTTTTTAAATCATGACCATCCATGACTTTTGTAAAGAGTCTCCAAAAATATGAACCAGGCGACGATTTCCATTTTACAATAGAGTTCAGGAAAAAATATGTGCTACCATATTATTGAATTTTTAAATGAAATAAATTTACAAATTTAATTCTGTTATCATTAAATTTAATTTCTAAAACTGAAAATCGACTTTTAAAAGACTTAAATGTGCTGGAAATAACATAAAAAGTGCCTTTAAAATGTTGATCAATATAGACAACATGAATACCTTAGAAATGGAAATAATGCATAAGCCCATTTCTAGATTTCTTTGTAAAATCAAGTGATTTCTCTGCAGCATACATTTTAACCCAAGGGTCTTGATTTGAACAATCTTGGTAGAACAATAAGCAATTCGACATGCAAAAATGTCTAGTGTTTAACTGTTATGAAACAGCTTGTGACAATAATTGGGTTTCTTTGTTATAACATTATTTTAAGTATTAACATGCTTTTGTGGGTCATAATTTGAACAATCTTGGTAGAGGTCTAAAGTGTTGCAATTTTCATTTATTGTGGCATGTTCAGGTTGCTCTTTTTACTGATCATTAGTTATGGTATTTTTGATATGAATAATACAAATTACTAGAAGTATTAGTGTCTTTGGCAGACAACCAAAGACCTCATGTTTCTCTGTGAGTAATTTTCCACAGTGTGAGTGGTTGAGCTAACACCTTGACCTGTTCCAAAAATAGACAACCTGAGTTCTATAATTAGTGAATGCTGGACTTATGGAAGATTATTTTAAAGACTGGCATTAGGTCAATCATCTTAGCATTGCTACAACCTGGCTGATATTTTTAGTATCACAAGTTTTTTAGATTGTGGGAAAGCACCTTCCTTGATTATACAACAGAATGGCTATTTCTGGCATTGGATATTTTTAGTAACTAAGCATTCTGCACATTTTAGTAACTAGGGAGGCTGCCTATTTTTAGGAACTGTATACTGCTATATTTTTAGACTGAGTTAAGAATCTAAGAATAGACACAACTGTGAAGTATTAAGGTATTTTTAGTTACTCTATTTTTACACACAAAACTGCAAGACAAAGAGATTTCCAAACAAGAGCCATGTTACACATGGTTAATCCCCCTGCTGGGAAGAAGTTACCAGAAGGTTGTACTTTCGTACATTTTACTTGGTGAAAGGAAATCCTTAAAAAGCCGTATAGTTATGTCAGTGTATTAAGTTGGAAGAAAATCTCTCAAGTACTTTTGGAGTTATGCTGCGGAAATTGTTTTTCAAGTAAATCTGATAAAGGGGAATAACTCTAAAAGTAGGCAAGGTAGAGTTATTGTTCTTACACACTGCACTTCCTACCAATGTGCTATGTCAGTGTATTAAGTTTGAAGAAAATCCCTCAAGTACTTTTGGAGTTATGCTCCGGAATTTTTTTTTCAAGTAAATCTGATAAAGGGGAACAACTCTAAAAGTAGGCAAGGTAGAGTTATTGTTTTTGCACTACCAATGTGTTATGTCAGTGTATTAAGTTTGAAGTAGATCTCTCAAGTACTTTTAGAGTTATGCTCTGGACAAAACTTTTAAAGTAAATCTGATAAAGGGGAACAACTCTTAAAGTAGGCAAGGTAGAGTTATTGTTCTTGCACACTGTACTTCCTACCAATGTGCTATATCAGTGTATTAAGTTCGAAGTAAATCCCTCAAGTACTTTTGGAGTTATGCTCTGGACAAAACTTTTAAAGTAAATCTGATAAAGGGGAATAACTCTAAAAGTAGGCAAGGTAGAGTTATTGTTCTTGCACACTGCACTTCCTACCAATGTGCTATGTCAGTGTATTAAGTTGGAAGAAAATCCCTCAAGTACTTTTGGAGTTATGCTTCGGACAAATATCTGATAAAGGGGAATAACTCTAAAAGTAGGCAAGGTAGAGTTATTGTTCTTGCACACTGCACTTCCTACCAATGTGCTTTATCAGTGTATTAAGTTTGAAGTAAATCCCTCAAGTAATTTTGGAGTTATGCTCTGGACAAAACTTGTAAAGTAAATCTGTTTTTTGCTGTAAGCGACCATCGGCCACGGCGGTGTTCTTTACAGGCATAACAAAAATCATTCAAAAGTGCACTTAAAAATCGGTTACATACGTTTAAAGTGTTCTAAAAGTGTATTATTGGACATATTAAGAATATATACAGAAAGGTATTGTACTTTCTTGTTACATCTAGTTTACGTGACTAATGATCATGAGTGAAGTGCTAGCGGACGAGTCCTCAAATTCGGACAATCAAAACGTAAATAAACACGGGGTTCTCCTGGTATTTCTAAGAGAAAGTGATGTATTCAGATGTCGTAAACCTGGTCAAAGTCAACAACAGTGGCTAGAACATTCTGAATTGTATTTAGCAATAGGCGAAAATATTGTAGCCTCGCATATCACAGGTGCAAAGAGTTCGAGGGTTATGGAGGATCTACCTTGATAACCTTGAAGACAAAGTAAAACTTATGACAAGTGGGGTACATGTAAGGAGCAAGTGGGTCAGTGTTCTCAACACCAATCCCGACCGTCTTGACGGTGAACAAGCCACTAGAGTTCGGATCAAGAATATCCAACTCTCAGTTGATGACGGGCTTATAAACCGCACTCTCACACTGAAAAACTTAGAAGTTATATCTCTTTACCAGAAAAGACTGCGCATAAATAATAAGCTAACGAACTGTGAAGCAGGCGATAGACTTGTTAGCGTAAAATCGTCTACCCTTAAGGAGCCTTTACCTCAGTTTATGAATTTTGGGAATTTCAAGGCACGTGTATTACATGTCGGCCAAGCCAAAAGCGAAAAAAGGCCAAAGAAATGTACTAAATGTTTCTGTGAGGATCATACATTCAATGAATGCCCGAATGACTGGGTCTGCAAAAGGTGTGAGAAAACAGGAGATAAGATGTCCGAATGCCAGCTAAACGATGCATCCTGAATCCGAACCAGACTCAGAATCCGAACCAGACTCAGAATCAGATTCTGAGGCAGACAACCATTTGGAGGTGAAGTTTGATAAAACAGAGTTCCAACCATGGTCCGCATCACCGACCACCATTGACAAAACCACCAGTCATGCAACAGCACGTGCTAACAACCAGAAGTCAATAGATGATTATCTGACTCCCAACAAAGATAAACCTCAACTGGTTAATGAACGCTCACCACCAACACCAGCGGAGGAATATTGTGATAAATGTGATCAG
This sequence comes from Saxidomus purpurata, assembly GCA_022818135.1. Classification (NCBI taxonomy): domain Eukaryota; kingdom Metazoa; phylum Mollusca; class Bivalvia; order Venerida; family Veneridae; genus Saxidomus; species Saxidomus purpurata. The sequence goes on from JAFMSR010000012.1 coordinate 8,531,789, forward strand.
AGAGGATCGAAAAAACATAAAAAGAAAAAGTGATCTCCATATACACTATTTATTTCGCAGTGTTTTCAAAATTGAACGTTCTAATGGACCTGAGATTTAAAAACGATTCATACATATTAATTAGCTTTTCATTCAGTATGCTGAATAAAGCTCATTTGCTAATCACAGGTAAATGACCTGTCAGCGCAAAATTTTGTACAAAATACAGGTAAAATGTTATCTGGTTATTCCATTTATATGAAATATGAATGTAATGCACAACTAAATATTGCACCTAAAATCATAATGGTATGTATTGCACTACTAAATATTGTACATAAAATCATAATTGTTTCTTCCACATTACAAGAAATCGTTAATATGCTATTTAAAATAGACATTTCATTAGTATACAGTATAAAGCAACAGTCTGTCACATGGATCGTTGCAACTATATTATATGTACATGTAATATTGCATCATGCTTTATCGCACTCAAACTTACATTTATTATTTCAGCGCGGCCTCCGGGGCTAGCACATACTTGTAAATATAAATGTTCTGGTTACTGTTAAAATATGTACCGATACTTTTGGTGTATTTGAGAAAATATTTGTCACATGCTATTTAGATAAACATTGTACGGGTTTGTCAAAACAACTGCTTACCTCCTTCAAATACCTATGTATATTTCTGTACGATTTTTGGCAACGCTTTAGCATAGACAATAGTTTCATGCTTTTATTCATAAGTAGAATGAAATTACTGTTAACTTCATCATATTTGTTAAATATCAACGCTCATGCGTATTTGTTTGTAAATATTCATGCTAGGATTTTACGGCCCATCAAGGAAAAATCACAGGCTTGCATATCTTTCTGCTTTAGAATACTACTTCTTAATATATCTGAAGTTTTTTCAATGAAAAGCATTGAGAGATTAGACAACAAGGTAATGAATGTACATGATCTTATATTTTTTGTTTCGATAAGATTATAGATAGTGCTTACAAACATTACCTCAAAAAGCAGCTCAAAATACGATACATCATTACGTATGCAAAGAACTGTAGTCTCCTTCACATTTGTAAATATTCATGCAAGGTTTTTACAGCCTATCAAGGAACAATCAAACTGTAATGTCTACGTCTAAAATTCACTTTGGGTCATTGAATGCCCAAGGCTTGCGCGGTTCACTTAAACGCTTACGAGTCTCCGAATGGATAAAACAGCAAAAAATGGATATAATCTTTTTAATAGAAACGCATTTTACGGAAGAAATTCTAAATAATGTATATGATGACTTCAAAGATTTTTATGTATATAATTCGTATGGTTCGAACAATAGCAAAGGTTGCTGCATTTCGATAAAAAAATCCTTAAACTTTGAAAATGATATATTGAACATTTTTCCAGATAACGATGGACGATACATTTTAATGAATCTCTGTATAGAAGAAACAACTTTCTCCCTGCTTTGTATATATGTGCCAAATGATAAAAGAAATAGAAATCATTTTTTTTTTTAAATTAATAGCTTACTCGATCAAGAATGTAATGGATTAAAAATCATAGGCGGTGACTTCAATGAATCACTAAATCAGTCTGATAGAATATCACGTAACACTCATAACATCAAACCAACAGTAAATCTTTTAAAGCTTATTAAGAACCATAATTTATGCGATATTTGGAAAATAAAAAACAAATATAAAAATCAATTTACATGGCGGCGTACAAATGGATTTGAAAAAAGCAGAACTGATTTTTGGCTAACAGAAAACAATATTTCAAGTTTTATATCAGACACTGACATAAGACCTGCGCAGATAAAAATTCACTGATCACCAAGCAATATCTCTTAAAATAGTCTTACCTACAAAGCGCGGTCCAAGCTACTGGAAAATAAATAACGCTCTCCTAAATGATATTGAGTATAAAACATTAATAATCAAAACAATTACAGACGTGGAAAATGATGAAACCTTAATTCATATAAATAACCGAACACATTGGGAAATAGTCAAATATGAAATTAAAGAAAAATCAATTGCTTATTCGAAAAGAAAAGCAAAAAACCGACATGACTATTTAGCTGAATTAGAAGAACAACTTAAACACTTAAACGCATCCTATGAACGAGATAAACCTGATATTACATTAAAACCAATAAAAGATCTTGTAACTGAAATCAAAAATTTATATTGCGTGAAGGTTAATGGTGCAAAGATTAGATCCAGAGTACAGCTCATTGATGATGGGGAAATAAACTCCAAATATTTTCATTTGATCGAAAAATCTAGACAATCGCGTAAAGTATTAAATAGTTTAATCATCAATGGAAAATTAACCACAAACTTTGAAGACGTCCTTAACGAAGAAGTCAGATTTTATAGTGATTTGTATACAGAGAAGTGTCAGTATGAAAATATTGATGAATATTTCAATACAGTCAGATTTAACAAAACACTTACAGAAAATGAAGCAAATACATGCGAGGGGTTATAACTTTCGAAGAATGCAAAAAAGCTCTTTCAGAAATGAAAAGAAATAAAAGTCCCAGATATGATGGCTTATCTGTTGAATTTTATGTCGCATTCTGGAACAAAATAAAACATCTACTAATTAAAAGCTATAACGAAACATATGCAAACAAAGAATTGTCAGAAACTCAGAAAATAGGCATTATTTCGCTACTATATAAAAAGGGCGACCCGACAAACAGTGAGAATTATCGCCCAGTATCAATTTTAAATAACGACTATAAGTTATTCACCAAAGTTTTAGCAATTCGATTACAAAAGGTCTTGCCTTCAATTATAGATCTAGATCAGCAAGGTTACATAAAAAATCGCTTTATAGGAAACAACATTAGACAGATATCCGATATTATAGATTTTTGTGAAGAAACGGATACAGATGGTGCTATACTTTTCCTCGATTTTTGAAAAGCATTCAACACAATTAATCATGAATTTCTGTTTGAAACTCTTAAAAGATTTAATTTTAAACCAATGTTTATAAACTGGATACAATCTCTGTACACCAACATCATCTCATATATATTAAATAACGGTTGGTTATCTCAGAGTCTTAAGCTAACACGAGGCCTCCGTCAAGGTTAACAATGAAGTTTTCAATATAAAACTGACTCAATTTGCCAATGACACTAGTCTATTTTTAAGAAATAAGAGTGACATTCTGAACGCTATTACAACTAATAAAACTTTCGGAAAATATTCAGAAATTTTATTGACCATGTTTTTTATGGAGACTAACATTTTGCTAGTTAATTTCTGGAAAAATAATGATGGGTCAATGACTTAACTTTTTCGCAATATTAATATATAGTGATACACTATCAGATCAAGGTGCTTAATGCAGAATTAGCTAGAATTTATGGAGACTAACATTTTGCTAGTTAATTTCTGGAAAAATAATGATGGGTCAATGACTTAACTTTTTCGCAATATTTATATATAGTGATACACTATCAGATCAAGGTGCTTAATGCAGAATTAGCTAGAATTTTGGTATTATAAACGTTTATGTATGTGGTGTATGTTTCAGAATGGATATCACTTTCTAATCTTTTCTTATGTAGTATATTATACTTTAGGATGAAAAATTAGAGATATTGGTATTTCTATCATCATCTGAATAAATATTACGCTCCTTATTATTACCCCACCCACTTTACTAAAATTCATTTTTTTCAATTTTTGATAAATGAATATTTCATGATAAAGGAGTAACCATGGTTCATACAGAAGTTCTAAGACAAAATTCAAGTACTTTTCAAGGACTTTTCAAGGACTTTTCTCCAAATTTCAAGGACTAAAATGATGCGCAAAAACCGACTACATAGTCAAATGTCGCCTTAAATCATATTTGGAACACAATGTTGATATGTATCTTGGTTATTCAAATTAATATCAAGCAAAATTCATGTTGATAATCCCAATATTTACAGGCTATTCAAATTTAGATTTTTGTCACGAAGAACAACGGTATTGACTCATCGGAACGTTCATTTGTCAGATTTTGTTTATATAAATGATTTTCTTCTCGTTGATGACTCTTCAATGCACTTTCGCCCATATTGCGCAATGTCTGTAAGTTTATCCATCACAACGCAAGTACACTTGTGTTTGTTCCCCTTAAAATCCTTTATCCATGCTTTATACCTATCATTCGTGAGCAATGTCGATTATATATAAAATGCTCTTATTTCGGCTAACTTTCACAAATTTTCCGCGACCATGACTTTTGGTAAAGGGAAATCACTCTGGTAGCAAGCGTGTCTAAATTCCCGAGTCTGGTACGTAGTTGATACATCACACGTGAGAAGGTTCGATGGATACAGATACAGACTGTTTTCTCGTCATTTTAAGGCGTGATACAATTATTTTGGACGTTTTTTACGCGGAACATACCAATTCAATGACTTTTTAAAGAAATTCACTAGTTTTATTTTCAAATTCAAGTACTTTTCAAGGACTTTTTCCCAACACAGAATTCAAGTACTTTTCAAGCACTTGGCATCACATTCAAGTACTTTTCAAGGCCTGTGCGAACCATGGTAACAAGCTTTTTCAGACATTTTGTCTGCAGTTTGATTAAAACTTCTGTTTTAGAATGCAAAAATAAAAAATGGGGATCAATGTGCATATAAGAAAGAAATTCAATAAAAACTGACAAAAAATGTTTTTTTTAGATTTCGGCGAGCTTTGAGATATGACGGCATATGTCTGTAACAAAGAACTGTAAAAGAAATTAGTTATTAATGAACTTTTATATCCTAACAATTCTTCTTATAATACAGTTTGAATTATGTAAATATCTTAAATGTTTTTTGAGAAATGACTATTTTTGTACCCCTACCCCCATTTTTGGCATATGACAAAATTTGTCAATTTAGTCACCAAATGTGAGGTCAAAATATTTTTTCTCAAAAATGTTCAATTATTTTACACTAAAATATTCCTATTGCGCCTAAGTTCACTACTACCCAATTGTTTTTTCAAGTTAACTCATCATTTTTGAAATACAACAAATGTAAATTTCCGGAAGTGCACAAATCCAAAACCTCACCAGTGACCCCCCTTAATATAAATAAAACTAAGGGCATGTGGATAGGTAAATCTAAAATTTCAGATGAAAATATAAGCGACATTAATTGGAAGAAAACAGTTAAAGTTTTAGGGGTATACTTTGGAACAGACAAAAGGGAATGCGAAAAATTAAATTGGGAATCAAAAGTCGAACAATGTCAAAATCTCATTAACCAATGGGGCAAAAGAAAGTTATCGTTTTATGGAAAAGTTACTGTAATAAAATCTATTCTCCTTCCAAAATTTACTTATTTGCTACAATCTATTCATCTACCTAAATCAGTCATGAACAAACTTAATACGTTGCTTTTTAATTTCATATGGAGTAATAAGAGAGAAAAAATCAAAAGAAGTATACTGATCAATAAAATTGAAGATGGTGGAATTAACATGATCGATTTAGAAAGCTTTGCAGTCATGTTACAAATAAAATGGGTAAATTCACTACTATCATCTGAAAAAGCTTATTGGAAAATTATCCCAAAATATTATCTTGACAGCTTCGGTAAAGATTTCCTTATATTCTATATGAATTTTAACTCAATAAAAATTCTGCCGAAAAACTTCTGTAATTTCCCAGAATTCTATAAAGACATCATTTGCAATTGGATATCCTTAAGAAAGATCAACAAAACGCAACCTAAAACATTCTATGATATTCGCCAAGAAATAATTTGGGGCAATGAGTTAATTAAACACAAAAGCAAAACTATATTATTTAAAAATTGGATAAACTCGGACATAATTTTTGTAAATGATATCATAGATAATAATGGCAAAATAAGCGAAAACATTATCTAAGACAAACTACAAAATCGTTCTAATTGGATATCAGAGATAACGACACTTAAAAACGCACTACCCAAATCATGGCTTAAGAAAATTCAATCCTAAGAGTCAATACGAACTCACGTTAAAGTGAATCTAAAACTTCCTTCATTTTCCATATCAAATTTACAATCATTAAATAATAAAGCAATATATACCGTATTTACCCGTGTATAATACGCACCCGTGTATAATACGCACCCTCGATCTGGGCTTTAAAAATGGGGAAAAATGCCTACATCAGTGTATAATACGCACCTTAAATATCCGAAAATTATGCCATTTTCGTTACGAAAATTATTCAGTAATCATGGTAATCGGAGCACCGTAACGATTTATACACGTAAAAAGGACAATACGGCAGTTATCGACTATATTATGAAAATTTGATAAGCATAGATATGAAAAACTCAAAAATGTCATGCTTATTCAAGGGTACTTTGAGAACATAATTATTTTCTCAAGATGTCAACACCTTCTCAACAAACTTCGGTAATTACGGCGCCATCAAAGAGAGACATGTGAAAATCAATGCAATTATATCATATAAGCGTGTTTGTTTACCAATAAACGGAATATTGTATTGATCAGCAATAATTGTTTGATAATTAAAGAGACAACAAACTTTGTTCTAACAAAGTTAAATTTTTATTGAAACTTGAAAGAAAACTATCAAATTTACCGGCAATGTTTTATTGTACATGCCGTGCATCGGTATCGGCTTTTAGGAAACCTACGTGCTCTTCATAATGAAGTTACCGGTAGTAAAAAAACGGGTAAACATCCGCTTTCAGTGAAAATCCCAATACTACTTCTAATTTATACGATTTCAACATTTTCAGTGCTGGAAAAAATTGTCCGAGATCCTACATCGGTGTATAATACGCACCCCTTCCTTGAAGCCCTAAAATCTGAATTAAAAAGGCGTATTATACACGGGAAAATACGGTAATACACTTTTGAAAAAAAGAATATCGAAACCAAACTTACAATCTTTCTGGGAGAACAAAATTTGGTTTTGAAATACCATGGAACAAATTCTATTCACAAATGAATATGTGTATTGACAACAGATACAGACAGTTTCGGTACAAATTAATAAATAACATCATTGCCAATTGTGATAACCTACATAAATGGAAAATTAACGAAACTCCAAACTGCAGCTTTTGTAAAGTACCAGACAATTTAGAGCACTTCTTTATTGATTGCCATTTAATAAAATCTTTTTGGAACAGAGTGTCGAATACATTTAAGTCACTTGGAATTCAGAGAAATGTATACAATTTAAAAAGTGTTGTGCTAGGATACAACTTTGACAACAGTCATTATTGGGAATTTAACACGATTTTAACTACATCAAGTTTTTGCATATACAAATCCTTCTTCCAAAGTAATCAGCGTTTAAATGAATTAAACATCATACACATCTTTTTGTATGAAATGAACATGATAAGAAAATACCTAGAATACAAACAAGAACGGTGCTCATTCATAGACAAATTCATAGAGACATTTTAACATGCATACCTTTCAAACTCTTGAGAACACATATTTTTTAGACATCTTACATTAAAAGCTATTAAAAGCTTAAAAACTATAAGTGACTGCACTAATTAGTATTTTCATGAAATTGTAGAACTGTTTATATGTACATTTATATAAATGTTGTTGTGTAAATGATGATATGATTTTACATAAAAGAAAAAAAGTAAAGTAAATCTGATAACGGGGAATAACTCTAAAAGTAGGCAAGGTAGAGTTATTGTTCTTGCACACTGCACTTCCTACCAATGTGCTATGTCAGTGTATTAAGTTTGAAGAAAATCCCTCAAGTACTTTTGGAGTTATGCTTCGGACAAAGTTTTTCAAGTAAATCTGATAAAGGGGAATAACTCTAAAAGTAGGCGAGGTAGAGTTATTGTTCTTACAAACTGCACTTCCTACCAATGTGCTCTGTCAGGGGGGGGGGGATAAATAAGGGGGCTCATGGTGGCTGGTTTAAAAGGTGGTGCTTGGTTGTGAGAGGGGTCTTCGCGAGTTGGTTTTCTATGTTATTAGAAGTTGCCAGTATATCTCATTGGAAGTAATTAAAGTGATTAACAGTAATTTGCAGTAACTTAAAGTTATCTAATTAGAATAATTTCTATTTACTCATGACAATTTTCTGAAGAATATTCAAGTCCTTTTATGAATTATTTTGAACATATTTGAACAGATGTGATGAATGAATGAGAAATAAATTGTAGTAGAAGAACTTGAACTTCATCGTTCCTTCACGAAAAAGGTTCCAAGCTAACTTGGATGGTGGCAGCAAAACAGGACAGTGTTTTTGCCAAAACTTGAAAAAGTTCAGTTTATACAGAACAATCTTGGATTATACATTGCCCAATTCAACTTGAACCCCAAAATAACTACCAAACAACCGCTGAAGTGAAATAGCGGTAAAATTAGGTTACAATACTATCTAAAAATGATAATAAAGATAATTGATGAGTGATTCATATACACAGGAATATTTGAAAAACTTTTCATCAGGTTCTTATGTAAATGTTTTTTGACAGACACATTACTTGAAAACACACTTACCACAAATTGCTTGTAATTTGTTGCAGTTTTGCAAGTAAACCAGAAGTGATTTACAATATCAGTTATCCATTTCAAAAACAACTTGTTCCCTTTCTTCTGTGCAACCTGGAAGAATTGTGTATAAAGATATTATTTTACATAATCTCTTCCATGTTTCTCTGTTTATTTACAGTGAAACTAAAAAGGCAGAAATA
>JAFMSR010000012.1:8565232-8586485 GCA_022818135.1 Saxidomus purpurata
ATGCTTAAATTAAAAATCTGTATGTCGTTTTAATAAAATGTCACGGTTCTATCCTTTTAACACATACATTTGTATTTATATAACCGTTACAAACAAAATGCATACTTCACTCTTGCTTGTCAAAAATAATCATCTTACGTTTTTGTGTAAATTATAACTTGTATAAACATTTGTGTCCGTTGTATTAACACATAATTATGATAGTGTAACAACTAAGTAAATTCTCTGATCTGAATCCTTAAAGTTTATACCAATGTGTACGAGCCGGATACCGACACACGTTCTCTCAACTTATCACTCGCCCTCTAGACACCACCAAAATCAGAACAATCTCTTATCAGACAGAGGAAGCACCAGCCATTTTCATTGCTTGGACCCACATTTAACAGCTTTGGTGAATGGAGGCACATGTGACATTATGTATCCTGCCAAAGGACACACTACAACTGGCCCTATCAGGGACCAAGCCCGGGTCCTCTTGATTAAAAAGTCCTAGCTGTAACCAGTGCACCACTGTATATACTTTTATAATTATGTTTTGCTTTCTATCGATGTTACATAATGCTTTTCCTCTCAAAACATATGTACATTTTATAAAAGTTATATATATCAAGAAAGTATAATATGTAGATACATCTATTTATAGATTATAATTCCATATATCCTATTGAAACATTTTCAAAATACAACAAAAATAATGCCTTTCACTTTCCCATCTAACTCACTGCAGAACATGTAGACAATAATACTATACAACCCTTTATTTTGATCCACTTTAAGTATCTGAGGTAGCTTTTTTGCATTGGAACAAATATGAAAAACACTGACCTTGCAACTTTATAGATTTTAGATACAGTTACATATAGGCAGAGACACAAAGACTTTAGTAGTAAACCTGAAGTGTCCAAGACAGACACACGGACTTAATGCCCAGGTGGATTAGATGTCAGACAGACAGAAAGAAAGTATATAACTGAGACTTAACAAGTAAATGAAGTATTACCATGCAGCAGAGGGTCCAACCTTGATGCACAATTGGTTTCTTAGAGTTCTCGAACAAAAATGAAACAAGTTATGAATTCAATAGTTGGTGAAAATTTAGTCCCCTACCTATTGAGAAACTACATAGGGCAAACAAAAATTGCATAAACCAAATTTTTGTTAACAGGGTTGTTTTTTCTATCATACTGCATAAAGATTTAGAATATATAGACACAATGTATAATAAATTTTAACAAAATTATTTCGACTATTCATTGTGAACAAGTACTTTTATAATCAATGGCACTGAATTTAAATTATGTACATGTACAACATTGGTGTAACTGGAAAATACTGGAAAGGTAAAAGTACCTGATTTTCTTTGTGATCATTGTGCTGTTCTTAGTTTAGAAATCTATACAGTAATCAGATGAAGTAGACATGTAAGTATGGTACTGTGAACTACCTGTTCTTAATGATAGAGATCAAGATTGCATAAAGACTATGAGTTTTTTCATTGTACAGACAGAGATATTTTGCACAAAATCAATGCTACAAAGCATCTTCTCTTAAATTCAACAACTGTGTGAACATATTAGAACATTGGTCAATGCATGAAGACAGCATGGACATTAACTTTGGGACATACAAATGGACAGAACCAGGCAAACCTATAGTTCTAAAAGACCAATACAGGACAAATGGATAGACTTGCAGAAGACTTCTAGAGGGTTTATAAAGAGTGATAAACAATCTTCAATGCAGCATACTTGTAACTGTTACTACAATAAAAGAGTTACTCCCCACCAGACAGACAGCCTTACCCATTGGACAAGGCATTCTTTGGTAAACTAAACTGGCAAGAAATGATTGCATGTAACGCATGATACACTATAGTAAATGAATAACAAACATATGTACACATCACCGAGAATAGCTCCCTAAAGCTAACAAATACAACAAAAATATGCACGAAAGAATCAATTTTGCAAACATGAAAAATAAAAGCACAGTACTGTGCATGGGGTTTTTAAATGAGAGACTACTATTTAAAGCTATTTTTCACAAGATTAAGTTACAAATAAACACAATTTTTAGGTATATTGTATAATCATTTCAAATTCAACTTTTTAAAATGGCTAACATTAGATTCGCCAAAATAATTCAGAACCAAAATCTCGCGAAAAAAAGATATACAGTAAAGCATGAAGTGGAGGTTGAACGCACAAGGAAATGTAGCAGAAGCAAAGCCCTAAATAATTACACAACTAATTACGAAAAATATTCAATTAAAACAAAGTAGGGTACAGTTATTCATTACTGACTGCACAGGTATAACTAGAGGTAAAGTACAGAGGAATGATTCCACAATAACTTTAAGACTTCAATATGTCCGCAAGGAATTCAATTACAAGAGGCTTATTAGGGCCAGTATCGCTCTACAGGACTAGACTGACACAACTGTTCTGCAGTTTTGTGAGAATCTTTTGGAATGTTATCAAGGAAGGCTTATAGAGGTCACCTTGACCCACTGACTCCAAAAACAGTAGGGATCATCTACTCAGTAAGACAAATACTCCTATGAAGTTTGAATTTCAAAATATGGAGTGGAAATTATTTTCAAAGTTTGGCTCACTGTGACCTTAACCTTTGACCTACTTACCCCAAACACAATAGGGATCATCTACAGGTTACATGCAACCTTCTGAGCAAGTTTCATGAAAGTGAAATCATGACCTGTAGTGTTATCAAGGAAAAGATAACAGAGGAAACTATGACCTTAACCTTTGAACCACTGACCCCTAAAATAATATTGTATACTCAGAAAGACCGATCATCTTCCGGAGTTTAGTTTATACTAATTCATTTTAGCTCGATTGTGAAGAAAGCTTTGAGCTTATCGAGTCACTCTCGAGTCCGCTTACTGGAAAAACCAGTACTGGTGTCATATGAGGAGGTACGGTCATGACCTTGGTGGGGCTCGAACCCACAACCTGCAGAATGAGCGGCTTATGGAGTTTGAAGACTAAGAGTGACATAGATCTGAAGATATTGAGCCAAAGTTTGGGTTACAAAATGAATAGGGATCATCTACAGGTTGCAGGCAACCTTCTTAGCAACTTTCAAGTCAAATGAAAATTGTGACCTGCAGAGAATTATACAGGTAAACTTTACAGACAGTCCGAAAGATGAATGACATACTAACCACCACGGCATGAACTCTGCGGGACTTTGTCCAGTAGAGCTAAAATTAATACTATCATAGTCTGACTTATATCACAACACATACATGTATATATTTGGAATGAGAACAAAACTGTTTCACCAGTGTTTCAAGCCTATTATTTCTTATCCTGCCAGTGCTCTGAGACAAACTTGTCCTTATTTCATTTTCTACAGTAAAATTGAATGTTCATAGGGGTCCTCACTGTAGGGTTAACTGTTTTGTAATTTTGAAATAAGAGACTGATTCAATTGCTACCAGCAGGATAACAGATAATAAACTTCTCAAATCCAAACATTTTGATACTGGAATTCTAACCAACAACATTTTGATTCCATCACACATAAATAGCTCTACAGCTTTGACTCGCCTAAAAGGTTTTGTTTCACTGTGTCTATAAAGCCGTCTGAGGCTCCCTCATGCAATGCTGTGTATCCTTCTTTATATTTTGACACATGAGGGCCCCAGTCTGCTGCAGGCTGTAACAGGTGAAGTATACGCTGCAAATTGAAACAACAAAAATTAAACCGGTTTTTCCGGATATAAAGGGGCATTGACAAACCATAAGTGAATTTCATTATGAGTGTATGAGATCATTTAAGACTAAAGTGACATTATACACATCTTACTGCACATAGTGTATTTTTGGTGACAGTTTTATAAAAGCAATTTTCGGTTGCTGTGCATTTAAATGTGTTAAACTAATGATAATGCCGCATTAGTATTTGAAGTTGGTGCTTTGGAAATAAAAAAATTGGACTAATAAAAATAATAGTTCCTTTCTTCACAGTGATCTCCCTTGTGTTTTTGTTGTTGTTGGTAGAGATTTTGGTAGTGGAAAGGAAGCAACTCCTGCATGCAGTTGTTGTTTTTTTTAAATTGACTCTCCCAGTCAAAATAGGAAAAGTAATATTTGGAAAGTTATTATTTCGTACTGGTAGCAGGAAGAGTTTGGTGTATTGGGTTAAAAGCTATTATTTCCTCTACCCGTTTTACACACACCTATTTCAGCTGGATTTTTACTTGAAAAAAAATGTGCATAATTCCACTTTAAACTGCGGAGGAATCCTGCACATCAGGGTGTGCTTATAAACACTGACACGGGATAACTCTCTTTACCACTGTTGGTAAATATCCTGTATCCTAAAGGAAGATGCCAATGCTGTTTTTTTATCATTTGCTTTATAAATTTACCTTCTCAGCTAATGATGGGCATAACTTTCTAAAATTACTCATATGTCAAACTCACATTGAGAATTCCATATAAATTACCTGTACAACAGGTACCTGTTCATTCCGTGGAAAATTAGGTCTTAAATAGTTCCTTGCATTATAGAAACACTAACATGTACTTAGTATATAGCTCCATTTGAATTACTTATAAATTTATCTATTTTATAGTTCCTTTTGCATTCTATATAATATTTCCTCCTCTATAGCACCTTTTATATTCTGTAGATACTTGCCTATTTCAGTTCCCCCTTTTACATTTCTTAAAATCTTACCTCTTTCAAAGCCCTCTTTGCATTTCTTACAAACTTTTTTCTTGACAGAGCTCTTTGCATGCCTTATAAATTTACTTCTTTAATAGCTCCCTTTGCATGCCTTATAAGCTTTCCTCTTTAAAATAGGCCTTTGTAGCTGCTTTGGCATTCCATTTAAACTTCCATATTTCATAGTTTGCTTTGCATATCTTATAAACTTACCTCTTTTATAGATCCTTTTGCATTCCATATTTGGTAAATCATGACTATAGGTAATGGAATGATTGGAATCATGGCTAGTATATTCCCAAATACTTTGGCAAGAAATGGATACTCGTAGCCATCATATGCTGGTGGTTCATACTGATAGCACATCACGAGGAATGTCACCTGCAATATAACATAAAGCGTTGAATGTCACCTCCAGTATCATTATACACATGCAGAATGTCACCTGTACATTGCAATAATATGAAAATAGGCAATACCTATATCGGGCGAAAGCATAATTTTAGAAATGGTACGAATTTTCAGGGGACGCAAAAACAGTTCAAGTTCCGAAAATTATTGGTCACGAATATCCATAGAGTCATGCATCGAGGGTTGATTGCGAAAAGAAATGCTGCTTTTTATCACAAGAAAGAGCATCAAACTTTAGGAATGTGTATAAATAGGATCTCTTTACATTTCAAAGTACAAAGCTGAAGTGTTGCGTTTTCAAACACAAAAATTGCAGACATTTAATGACAACAACAACAGAGTACCTGTAGACGCAATCGGAAGTCTTCGGCAAATTTCCTTACCCTTCATTCTGCCGAGACGTTGCGATTGCGTACAGACGGTGTATCGTTATAAGTATGTTATCGTATCATCCATTGGTGCGGACAAATTGAAATCTTCCATGGGTAATCGTGAATTCATTAATTTTATTGCTTTCAGTATTCAATTAAATACTCGTACATACGTTTACCTATGGTCGGGCTTCGTCAGAAGGGCGCTTTGCGCCCTTCGAGCTTTCGCCTGTATAATTCTATGACATGTCATCTACCAGTATAATATAAATGTAGACGCAAAAAATTTCACCTTACAGATAGTTGTACAAAGGTAAAGTGTTTGTGTATTATAATGACACTCCACTTACAGGGCCAGCCATATCTGACTAATGAGACACCTTCTTCTCTGAGCACATTTACATGCTGAATCCTATCCTTCAATTCCAGGCACCAGGCACTTAGGCAAAACAGTAACCATTATTTAACTATAGTAAAACCTCGATAACTCGAGGTCATAAGGGGATAAGTAAAATGCTCGAGTTATCGGGGGTTCTCGAGTTATCGGAACCATGGAAATTTTACAAGTTTTTCTGCTGTCATATATCTTATGAACAACAAGTTATTTCAGGACCTTTATGTTGAGGTCGGATTAATACATTTACAAAATGTATTTATTACATAAAATCACGAGCTCTGATTACCTTTCGTACTTATTTGATAAAATCCTGTTATTTTTGTTTGCATACACGTACAATCAGGGTAATTACTATTTGACAACTGTTTAATGGAGAAGGTGGGGCAATGCTACTTTACTTCGTCCAGTGTATTTACGGGTCACTTGGGTTTTTCTTACTGTTCTCCAATAATGCCAGGCGACTAGTTTGCTAGACCATTTAGGCCTAAGCTTATTTTGTTTGCAATTAACTCAATAGCGAATAGTGATTATTAACTCACACCAGTTGTCGTATAGGCACAGCAGCCGTGAATCGGTATAACGCATCACTCGTGGCATTTTCAAGAAACGCATTACAAACATGTTTCAATATGTTTTTTGTAAATGTCATCTGAGATAGAGTTAAATAAAGAAACACATGCCGGTTAATATCATTTTAATCGCTCAACAAATGTATCAAAATATAAATAAAGATTGTTATATGCATAGGCAAAAGATAGCTAAGACACAGCTTTAAAACAAAGAAAAAGCACATCGTGGAGGTTATAGAAATGAAACGAAAGAATATGCAGTTTGGGATTTTCTCTCAAGCTTTATTATCAAAAGCCTACTCAGACTCAAACTTTTCATCTCATCATTTAGTTCTCATAATTAAAAACTCGCAAACATGATTTTCTTCATTTTCTTCCTATTTAATAAAAGTACCAAGTGGGTATAATTACACATGATATAAGACAATTTAAATGTGTGAAAAGCATTCTATACACTTTGGCCACTGGACGGCCTATTAATCGATAATTAACGAGAACAATCATCTAACAATAGAAGTTTTTCACATGACGTGTCAAAATAATGATGCGCCATCGGAGGTGAGAAAAATCTGATAATCAGTGACCTCGAGTTGCCGCAGGTAATTTAGTAAGAAATCTACCTGGCGGGACCACATGTGTTCTTCGAGTTATCTGGGGTTCTCGAGTTATCGATCCTCGAGTTATCCATAGTATTTTCTGGTTAAATATAGAGGTAAAATTGCCGGGACCGACAGGAGTCCTCGAGTTATCCGGGGTTCTCGAGTTAACGAAGTTTTATTGTAGCTAGTGGCTTACCAACCAGCCATATCATAACATACCCTTGATGGGATTCAAACTTTCAACCTACAGCTCCCAAAACAAATACCTAAACCACTAGACAACAGGGAACAGTATAAAGTTGAAAATGTGAATATGTGGTTCATACAATGGCAACAATTTTCACTCACCAATAGAATGAATGGGGTGATGAAACACCAACATATTCTGATGAATAGAGGAGGAGGTCTTCCAATCATCAACTGAACATCCTTGCAAAACCTTCCAGCGCCTGTGACGAAAAATATCTTGTACATTGTAAATAGGAAAGCGTTATCTTGGAAACAGCGAAAAATACTGACCTGATAATAGCTTGAAAATAGGGGAAAATGACTTGTTTTAAATCAAAGTTGTATATTAATACTTCAAGTGGTTAATGTTATAATTATGTGCATAAGACAGTGCCAGTTGCACACAAGACTTTAAGAGTTTCTAAGTACAAATCCAGAAACATTTTCACAGAGTTATCTTCTCTTGCTAACAGATACAAATGTAGGTGTCATAATGGTACATGAGACAGTATTCCAGCTTTCACAGTACAATCTGAAATGGTTAAGTCAACAAGTGGACAAGAATGAAAATTTTAACTGAGTTTCTAAGTCATAAACTTAAGGGTAACAAGTGACAGGAAATTGTCACAAAACCAGGTTTTCATTTTCCAGTCTGCTGGCCGAGCGCAAATGTGTTTTTAAAGTCAGTAGATATACATAATGTGAAAAAGAAACAAAGGTCTTCTATATATTACATGTGTAAACAAAGCAAAGGGCCATAATTCAGGCAAAATTGATCCAAACACAAAACCCAGACAATATGCCCAAGGGCACTTGATAACAATACTTCTGTGAGAGTTTGGTTGAAATCCCTTGAGAAATGTAAGAGGAGTTGTGCACAGAAGGAATTGTTTACACCGGCCCACCACCGACATACCTCAATCTAATCACCAGGATTTTGTTTTCAGAAAACCTGGTTAGTAAGTATTTTTTTCCATATCAAGGAAATATAGAGGATAATTGTTTGCTTCTGTGTAATATGGAATACGACGTCACAATGTCATAAACGCCTGGATGTCTTTGACGTTGCATTTGTTGAAATCATTCAATGTACTGACTGGGAACCAAATGTGAAAAAACTGTGAAGTGGGCATGTGACAGTATTCTTCTATATATAACATATGTGGAAAAAAAGCAAAGGGCCATAATTCAGGCAAAAATTAAAAAAAAAAAAAAAAACTTGCTCTGTGTGGGGTTTGAACCGCCTGGTCTCATGAGAAATTTTGTCATCTTACTGTAACAGAATACTCCAAAGTATACAGGACTGGTAATCTATTCTAAAAATAGACAGTAATAACAGAGTATTCTCCCTTTTATAATAACAGAGTATTCTCCCTTTTATATATACTTAAATAAGGAGACACAAAATTGCTAAAGGACGGTCGCACGGACGACCAGGGGCATTACATTATGTATTCAAAATTCTTTAGTTCACAATTATAGTTCTGTGAAAGTTTGGTTGAAATCCCTTGAGAAATGTAGGAGTTGCAAACAGAAGAGTATTTCTCTATATATATTACATTATGTGGAAAAAAACAAAGGCCCATAATTCTGTCAAAAATGATCAAATCACAAAACCCCGACAATATGCGCCAGGGCACTTGGTGACAATAATTCTGTGAAAGTTTGGTTGAAATCCCTTGAGAAGTGTAGAAGGAGTTGCACACAGAAGAATTACATATGTGAAAAAAAAACAAAGGGCCATAATTAGGTCAAAAATGACCAAATCACAAAACCCCGACAATATGCGCCAGGGCACTTCATGACAATACTTCTGTGAAAGTTTGGTTGAAATCCGTCGAGAAATGTAGAAGGAGTTGCGCACAGAAGAAATTGTTTATGCCCGCCTGCCCGCCCGCCGACATACCTCAATCTAATAATTCAAATAAAATCCTTGACAGAATTACCTTCTCCTCCCTATGTTTTGGGATCATGTTGGTAAACAAGTATTCCAACTTTCAAATTAATATCTCAAACAGTTTAGTCAAAAAGTGGACTGGTACAAAAAATTAACCAAGATTCTAAGCCGATAAAGGGCCTTGATTTAAAATAAAATCCCTTACAGAGTTACCTTCTCTTGCCTATAGATCAGGGTATTGATGCAAACAAGTACTCAAACTTTCAAAGCAATATCTCAAAGGGTTTAGTCAATAAGTAGATTTTACCCATATTCAATGTATTTTTTAAGTAAAGAAAAGGGTATAATTCTGACAGAAACCTTCACAGAGTTATGTACTCTTGTCTGTGGATGGTGGAAATGATGGTAAATGAGTATGCTAAGTTTCAAAGCAATACCTCTAATGGATTTGAAATAAAGTTGGGTGGTATGAAAACTTAACCAAGCTCAATTCACTTTCTTAGTCAAACAAAAGCTGTAAGTTGGACAGCATGCTTGACTTTTTTAGTGCTTGCCAATAAAACAAAACTTTGACAGTTAAGGGCGTACAAGACTTTGACTAGGAATTTCTAAGTACAAACCAAATGACATTTTCACAGAGTTATCTTCTCTTGCTAACAGATAGGTCTCATGATGGTAAATAAGTACTCCAACTTTCAAAGTAATATCTCAAATGAATAAGTCAACAAGTGGACAAGAATGAAAATTTTAACTGAGTTTTTTAAGTCAAAAAGGGCCATAATTCAAATAAAATCCTTGACAGAATTACCTTCTCCTGCCCATGTTTTGGGATCATGATGGTAAACAAGTATTCCAACTTTCAAATTAATATCTCAAACAGTTTAGTCAAAAAGTGGACTGGTACGTAAAACTTAACCAAGATTCTAAGTCGATAAAGGGCCTTAATTTTTAAAACAAATCCCTAACAGAGTAACCTTTTCTTGCCAACAGATGGGTCTAATGATGTAAACAAGCACTCAAAGTTTCAAAGCAATATCTCAAAGGGTTAAGGCAATAAGTGGATTTTACCCATATTCAATGTATTTTCTAAGTAAAAATTGGGCATTATTCTGTCAAAAACCTTGACAGAGTTATGTTCTCTTGTTTGTAGATGTAGGTCATGATGGTAAACAAGTATGGTAAGTTTCAAAGCAATACCTCTAATGGTTTTGAAATAAAGTGAGATGGTAAGAAAAACTTAACTAATCTCAATACACTTTCTAAGTCAAAAAAGGGCCATAATTCTGTCATAAACCTTGACAGAGTTATGTACTCTTTTCTGTAGATGGAGATTATGATGGTAAACAAGTATGGTAAGTTTCAAAGCCATGCCTCTGCTTATTTTGAAAGAAAGTGGGGTAGTACAAAAAACTTAATCAAGGTGTGACACCAATGCTGACGCTGAAGTTGATGCCGACATCGTGGCATGTAGGACAGCTCCCCTTTTCTTTGAAAAGTCTAGCCAAAAAGGACCATAATTCTGAGAAAAAAAACCTTGACAGAGTACTATACTCCTGTCTGTCAATGGAGTTTATGATCATAAATAAGTATATTTAGTTTCAAAGCAATACCTCTAATGGTTTTGAAATAAAGTGGTGTGGTATGAAAAACTTAACCAAGTGTGCCACCAACGCCTACACGGATGCAGACCCCACCGCCAAGGCGAGTAGGATAGCCCCCCTTTTCTTCAAAAAGTCAAGTCTACACGTGAGAGCCCTATAAAAATACATATTAATATTAAAGTAATACTCACCATATACCCAGGCTATGAGGAAGCACTCTAAAAAAGATATGATGAGGACACAGAATGCTGCAAAATACCAGTCCACCAACTGATACAGGTAAATACCAGCCTGTAATTCAAAAATAGTTGGAATTTATTTATTTTAATACATCAAATATAGACTCATGTCCTTGCAGCTTGTATCATCTACACTAAATGACTACTTCCAGGTGATCTGAATTGTTCAAACACTAAAAGAAAAGGCTGGAAAATGGAGTAAAATGCTGTTAATTGGGATTCAAGCTTGCAACTTCTGGGTTAGAAATCTGACATTTTATCTGCAATCTGTTAACTTAGTAAAAGTAGATAAAGTGACTGATCAGAAGTAAACTTTTATAAAGCTGCTCCAATAGCACACTTACTATGTTAAATATATACCATGGGACCACTGTATCATGCCTGTTAAAGACTGATGCTTACTAAACCAAGTTTTCTATTATACATTTTATGCTCCCGTTAACCAAGGGACTATGTCGGATATGGCAATTTTGATATAACCATGTGCCATATTAGACTGTTTTACTGTATTATAACTGTGTTATCTTACATTGGTAGTATATGGCAAATCCAACAAGAGAAGAATGGCACACAAACACCCTGTCACTAATATTTTACGACTTCTCAATTTTGGAAATGTATCCAGAAATCCACTTGACAGTGTTTCAAATACCCCAAACTGCAAATAAACAATATTATGATATATAATATACAGTAGAACACTTTACCACCAACTTCTTTCTAACAGGAATGAAATTAAACAGCCTTGTGTCTAAGTGAAACCAATAGTTGTTGATAAATTTAAGTATTTCATATTGAAATGGTTTGTGCATTTGAAAAAATGTCTTATTACTGACAGGCCCATTAAATATGAAACAAAATAGCATCAAATGCATCTACAACTTTCATGTGCAACGTACTACAGACACAGATAAATGCTAAGAGATCACAATCTATTAGTCCTAGATTAATTGCCATGTGACTGGATTAAGATTTCGTAAAATTAGAGAGTGAAAGATTTGTTAGATGCTTCAAACATAATGATATTTTTTAATCTGTCTCGAAAGACAGAAATCTATACGTTTTTCCGAAAGGTCTTATAAATCTCTAAACAAAACAAAAGATGGTGCTTATGATTTAACAGGGTTCTAAGTGCAATAAAATTCAGGGAATGAAATATCAGTGAAAGTTTACAGCAACATTTATCAACCTACCTGACTGTCAATGCCCAGTGTTATAAGCATGAGAAAGAAGAGAGCAGACCAGAGCTGTGGTATAGGCAGTTTTGTTATTGCTTCAGGATATATGACTAGAGCAAGACCAGGTCCTATAAATAGATGAGTAATTGTGTAACATAATATTTTGCATAAAATATTTTGAACCACAATATGTCCGTAAATGTTTTAGCATTATTATTTTAGTAAAAGATAATATGTAGCAAAAGTCCCATTGACATTGCTCAAGACACATTGCTCAAGGCACTCTGACATTGCCTGAGACACATTGACATTGCTTAAGACACACTGACATTGGTCGAGACACATTGACATTGCTCAAGACACACTGACATTGCTCCAGACAAATTGACATTGCGAGAGACAGACTGACACTACTAAAGACACACTGACATTGCTCGAGACACACTGACATTGCTCTGATATTGGCATAAACACAATGACATTGCTCCAGACACAATGACATGGCTTTAGACACATTGACATTGCTTAAGACACATTGACATTGCTTGAGACACACTGACATTGCCCAAGACACATTGACATTGATAGAAACACACTGACATTGCCTGCGACACACTGACATTGCTTGAGACACATTGACATTGCTAGAGACATACTTACATTGCTAGAGACACACTGACATTACCCAAGAAACAATGACATTGCCCTAGACACACTGACATTGCCCTAGACACACTGACATTGCTTGAGACACATTGCCATTGCTAGAGACATACTTACATTGCTAGAGACACACTGACATTACCCAAGACACACTGACATTGCCTGAGACACACTGATATTGCCCGAGACACACTGACAGTGCTTGAGACACATTGACATTGCTTGAGAGACATTGACATTGCTAGAGATACACTGACATTGCCCTAGACACACTGACATTGCCTGAGACTGTCTTAAATAGCCAGGTATGCAATGTACAGTCAAACCTGAGTATAACAGCCTTTGCTGGGAAAAAAAACAAATGAGACTATTAACAATAGATTACTGCAGGCTGGTAATGATCTACAACAGCCGTAAAATCAAAGTCACATTCTAGTAGCGTAGAATTAAATATATTTAAAATCCAAGAATTTAAAATTGGAAATCCAATTACCACTAGCCGTAAGAAGCTTATCCAGTTTTTTTGTCTTTTTTATAGGTGCTTTACAGGTTTTACAGGTGCTTTACAGGTGGTTTTACAGGTGTATAAAAGGTTTTACAGGTGTAATTTACAGGTGTTGTACCTTTATTTGGACTTAAAGCCATTTTCTAACTGGTCTTCATTAGTTGCTTTTTTTCAGCGGTAGTTTTTAATACTGGTTTTACTGTAGGTAACTGTGTTTAGTTTGTGCAATCTCTACATAAATGTATCTGTAGCTATTGAAATCATGCAAATACTGAACATTAAACCAATTGCATGCATTTACCTGATGTTGCAACATCTTTGATGTCCAAGTTTGCCTCTTTTGCAATGTAGCCAATCACAGAAAAGATTACAAATCCTCCATAGAAACTTGTAAAACCATCTGCAGCTGCACAAATCAAAGCATCCCTGGATTTTGAAAACAAATTTAATTTGTGATTCACTTCTTTTACAGAATCCAGATTAACTAAAAAGATGCTAACTATCTACAAAGCAGTCTGAAAGACATTTATATCCTCCAACCACACAAAGGAAAGTTTTTGAAGACACAATCCATTGACCTTCAGTTGTTACCTTAACCTAAAAGAGAGGCATTTGTTACATGGGTTCTGCAAGTTGTCTTTGTGAGGTGACCACTAGACAAAAGTTGAATGAAAATCCTAGAAATTATTTAGGTGATACGTTATGGACATGAATGCAAAGGTGATCTTGAATTGTAACTTGGCAATTGTAACAAAAGTTCTAAGCATCATCTTGCCACACATGCTCAACTACTCTTGGTACCCGTACTTATCATCTACTAGTAACTTTCATTAAATTCTGGCTAGTGGCTACCAAGAAATAGCTCAACCAATTTTTGTCTAAAGATGACGGACAGAAGACTGTGATTCCAATATAGCCCCTATATACTTAGTGGATACATCCATAATGGTTTCTAAAGGCAGGTGGTTGCTAAACAGATGTCATCACCAGCACAGGTTAAACTGTATGTACAGCTTGATTTGTACATTTTTAATATAGTATACAAGTATTAGAAACACATATCTGCTTCAGACTGAAAGTAGCTGGCTCACTGCCTCGATAGCCTAGTTGTCAGAGCGTCCAATTCGTGCACGAGAGGTCATGGGTTTGATCCCCGGCCGCGTCATACCACAGACAAGAAAAAATGGTACTGACAGCTCCTGTGGTTGGTGCTCAGCATTGAAAAGGGTAGTGTCAGGAAGATAAAGAGTAGCTACATGCTATTTCCAAAAGGTAAGAACTTGTTACTGGATACCCTGTTTGTCCCGCAATAGCTTTGTAACTTATCTTTCCTGTTTATCATATGTGTCGTTAAATATGGCTTCTTTATCTTTATCTCTTTATCAGTCTCTATCTGTCTTTCTCTGATGAGCAATTGGTTCCATTTAATCATGAGAGCATTGCAAGATGATTTAGGTGGAGAAAACTTGCTGCACAATCGAGCTTAAACAAATCAGTCTAGGTGAAAGAAATATGTGTCAAGAATTTTTTGCTTAGATGCACTTGCATTACCATCTGATTTACTGAGACAGAAGTGACTAGGTCACAATTTGTATAACTTCATAAAACTTAAATTGCTTTCATTTAGCAATGTTCATGTTTTAATTTGGCATTTTGATAGGAAAAACTAGACAGAATGATAAAATATATAGTACATTACCTCAGGCAGTTATTGTTAAACTTGTTGTAGCTCGCCATGGTGATGAGACCTCCCCATGCTGGACCCAGTGAGTAAAACACCTGAACCGCTGCCTGTAGCCACACCTACAACAACATACACTATGTCAATACTGAGATTTTGTTCATAAGATCTGTGGATAAAATCAAACCCATTTTTAAAGACCACCTCCTTATAAAGACCATCAGAGAGAAAATAGTGTACTAGTTATGTTTAGTAGAGACAGTTGTAAATTAAGACCAGCTCAGTTTCTTTTGGTCATTGGTCTTAATTTACAAGTTTGACTGTAAACTGTAAATGTTGTTATATTTGCAAATCTATTATTTCACAAGTTTCTGAATTAGCAAGAGGGTCCTTTGTTGCTAAAGAATCATCACTTCCTATCTTAAGATAAAAATTTAGAAATATTGCTGCATTTGACAGGTAGCTAATTCATAAAAAATAAAACCCTTGACAACTAAACAACTTAGTAATAAATATGTTTTATCATTATGCAAGATGTTTTTGTTCCACAGCAATTTTACCCTCCAGCTTTCTTCTGTATCATGGAAACCACAAATGACCCGAAAAGAAGGCTGTCCTTATAGACTTAACATCCTTGAATACATTGTTAGTCTTAAAGGCAGTTAAGTGGAGGATATTCAGCCATCAGAAGTCAATTCAAAGTTCTACATTACCTGCCCACTTGTAAGTGTTGCAAAATTTGGTTTGATGTAGTACAAGATGCCATCTCCTGCTCCTGGTAGAGTAAGTCCCTTCACGAGAAATACTGAAACAGAGTAATGTCTAAAACAGTCCCGATGATTATATTCACACTGCAAAACCAAAATCATGAGAATACCATTCTTACATTATACTCACTGACTACTCTTAGACTATACTAATTTATTTGTTCTCCATTTTGAAACAAGTTCTTACATTTCCATTGATTACCTTTGAGTTTCACACATCAAGATGGAACCAACCTCTAAGGGAGGAGATACAGGCAATGTGAAATTAATAGGTATTGTCTAACTTCACTGCCACCATGGAACTAGTGGGGATCGAACACTCGGCCATGCAATTTTTAGGGAAGCTCCACTGACTGAACTACTGCCAAAATAAAATATCTCCATTTGACCAATCATGCTGATAATTGTTGACAGAGTCACCAATTGGAGTGCAAGTACCAGTGAAGTTTAGTCCATGAACAATTATATATGTCAACAGATAACTTCTAAAATTGATCAAGCAAAGTTGGTATGGTCACATTAAATGCAGCTTGGTAATAAAAACAAACAAGCATATATAGTGGGAGTAGTACACTGAACTGGGATTGATACATATTGACCAATAGTGTAATCACATATCATATAACGGTTAAGACTAAGAAACTGACTATCGAGACGATAAATATTAACCTGCAGGAAAACATAATTGTATGGACAAGAGAGAAGACAGAAAACTGTGAAGCAATTAATGTGCTCTTGGCAGTAAGTCTGGGTTGAAGGGGAGGTAATACTTACCAGTAAGTAGAACATAAGGTAATAATGCTGTGACATAGACAACTTTTCCGACAGATTTGATTCCCTTCATCAAGCACAGAAAGATGATGATCCAGGCAACCACCAGTGCTACAGCAAGATGCCATTGTATAGTGCCAAAATCTTCAAGACCCGACGATTTGCGCAATCGTACTGCGACTGAAAGATAGACAGGACAAGTCGAACATAAAACAGGAAAACCCTCATTAACATTTTCTTTAAAATGGACTTGTCAGTCTTTCAATTTGGACAGTTCGTACCGATTATACACCTCAACCGAGGTTGGTGGACCCAATAAGCACAAATACAAATTCAATTTGGACAATACCATAAACTGTGTCAAAGTGGTGTTCAATGAACTTTTTACAAACTGAATAACAAACACTGCAAGTCATGATAAGATTACACAAGACGTGTAAAATTGGAAAAACAACAACACATTATTACAACAACGTTTTTATATCATCATTTTCATATTAACGTTTCGGCAAAAGCATTCATCAGATTTTTTTTTTTCCACAAGATGTGTACCTAGGTAGATCATGATTTTCACAGATCATAAAAGTCAGAATCCCTTGCTATCAGCAGGTTTAAGTGATATTACCGTTCAAAATGACCATCAAAATTTAAATAACACATTAATCACTGATTTATACTCCTAGAATAATAAACATTTCCATAGTTACAACCAAAAAATTAACGATCTGTATAAGAATTTCATTCACACTGAATATAGAGGAAATCTCTAAAAATCTTGTTTGACTATCCGAGTCAAAAATAACAAAAACCACCCTTTCGGTTATGTGTACATTGTATCTTAATTTGTATTTGTTAATAACAGAAATAACTTGGTTAAACTTATTTCTTATAATATGCTTTTAAAGCATCCACTGTGTTCTTGGGTATCATTTTAAACTATATTTATAAACCAACATGACCATTTTGAAGGGTAATATAACTGTAAAGAATACACACACCAAAAATTAATATAACCTTCAGAGTAATAGTCAGGAAAGCATTTCGTCTTCAGACTAAAGGACAGACCAAACAATCAACCAATATCAACAAAGCAAGATAATAACTATCCTTGCTTCTTTAAATGGGGACATGGAAATCATCTAAGGGTCTTAACTGCATTCAAATATTTGCATACACTCGATGTGTGAACGTGCTAGCACACTAGCTCTCCATTTAGCAGATAATCTGGGGAAGCCAACCAAAATTTAGTCAGGCCTGATAAAAAAAACCCCATAAATACTGCATTCATACTGACATTTACATGTGAGATTAAATACTATATATGCCAGATTGTGTAACACTACTCTGTGTGAGTACTACCAATAACCTCATAAACTTTCAACATCTTGGCAAACTGACACAGAAGTAGTCTGTTGTCTTCTTTCTACTAAAATCTTGCTTATATATCAAAATGGAAAGTGCCAAAACTGGACACATGTCAAAAACAATACCGAGTCATGAAGTAACAGTCTACAATATAGCAAATGACTAATCCTTTCACAGGAATTTTTAACAGTTGTTAAAGTGACAAAATGAGTCAGTTGTCCGATACTTACTGCCAAAATTCTTTGCTGGCTGTCCGTCCAAGATCTGTTGCATTTACTTTGATAAATGTCGAGTTCGCCGTGCAGTTGCTACCGCACTGTTCATGCAGAGAATCGAGCCCTACGATACAGGAGTCAGTGTTCCACCACTGACCGCACTTCCCCCAGGGCAGCTCGGACATAAACGAGTGGACAAAATATACCAGGACCCATACCATTACCAGTATGTAGTACCAACAGTAGAAAAATGACACAAACATCATCATATAGCCTATACCTGCATAATATAAACATACGGTACTGTAAAAGGTAATTTATTTACAACGCCTTATTTTTCCTATTTTTCTTTAATCAATCAATCAATCAATCAATCAATCAATCAATCAATCAATCAATCAATAACAAAATCACCAATCTCGCAAAAAATTCATCGTATTATGTTTATATATGTTAACACAGCGTCTAAAGGCCTCAGTTGCGAATTGAATTAAACAACTTGCAAAGAAATTGAAAATTAAAATTACACAAAATAAATAGCTTGCATATAAAAGACGATTGTATCTAATAATCTTTTGGAGCTAGATTTAGTACTCACAGTGACTTGCGTATCACACCATCTTGAGCTCTAAACAGAGACTTACACAAATATTACACAATAAACTATGACTGTCAGAAAGAAATGCTAAATATAGTTGGAGCTATTCAAAGCAGCTAAATGATGTCCTGAATCAGGATCTAGCCTTGACCTTAGGTACAAGTTGACATAATTACTTAGACAATTTTTTTTATTGAAATGCAAAGAATTTCCATAGAAATCCAGAACATCACATATACTTTGACTTTTATTTGATGTATCTGGCACGGGAAGAGATACTACCAGAATAAACGCAATTGAAAAACAAACAAAATAAGAAAAATATTCTCTTGGATAGGTAGTAAGATTTATCAGGACACTTATTGAGCTCTGCTGTAGAAAATCCAACGCTTCTATGTCTATAGTCATTAGAATAAGAGCCAGTGTGGAATTTAAATGTAGAAACCGGAGAAAGATGTACCATCATTGTGTAACACTATTATATTTATAAGTATTATGTATGTCTGTATTGTTACTCAGGTTGTCTGTTCAACAGATGTGTAAGTAGTTGGGTCTCATTACACAGCCAAAACTGATACATAAAAAAAAAATGTATATCTAAGATCAGCATTTGTAGTTAATACCAATGTATTTTAGCTCAATCGTGAAGAAAACTTGTCGCTTATAGAGGCACTCACGAGTCCGCTTCATGGAAAAACCAGCACTGGTGTCATATGAGGAGGTACGGAAGTGACCCCAGTGGGGCTTGAACCCGCAACCTCTGCGACAAGCGGTACACACCTTAACCTATATACCACCTAGCATTTTTGTATAAACTACACCTGTATTTTGCATTCTCCAGCCTTGAGGAGCCATTATACTGAAATATCCCAACATGCCATTGTAACGAGCCGAGGGCCTAAGACGCAGCAGATCCATTCAGTGAAAAGTATACTCAACCCTGAATGGGTCTCTGTGCCTTATATATTACTACCCTAATCCCCATCACATGTACATGGGTTTTAAATTTGCATATTATCATCATATGCGACCGAACGTTTTCACTACGTTCACCGATCGTTACACTACTTCCCCCTCCGAGAAGACTTGTCCCGAGTCTTGGCCTGGGAACTTCGTGGGTAAGGCAACTCCTGTCTGGCAGTTGTCTTCATCCCAACGCTGCCACCATTTGTAACGAGCCGAGGGCCTAAGACGAAGCAGATCCATTCAGTGAAAAGTATACTCAACCCTGAATGGGTCTCTGTGCCTTATATATTACTACCCTAATCCCCATCACATGTACATGGGTTTTAAATTTGCATATTATCATCATATACGACCGAACGTTTTCACTACGTTCACCGATCGTTTCACTACTTCCCCCTCTGAGAAGACTCGTCCCGAGTCTTGGCCTGGGAACTTCGTGGGTAAGGCAACTCCTGTCTGGCAGTTGTCTTCATCCCACCGCTGCCACCATTTGTAACGAGCCGAGGGCCTAAGACGCAGCAGATCCATTCAGTGAAAAGTATACTCAACCCTGAATTGGTCTCTGTGCCTTATATATTACTACCCTAATCCCCATCACATGTACATGGGTTTTAAATTTGCATATTATCATCATATGCGACCGAACGTTTTCACTATGTTCACCGATCGTTACACCATCTTTATATCAAATATACATGTATTAGGCAGCAACTTCTGATGCATCCAATCGCTGGCGACTGAAGACCTTTTAACTATACTTAATGAACAGTCGGTAACAGCTTACCTTTAAACAAAGGGCAGAATTTCCACACATACATACAGCTTATCCCGGAGAACTGACCCAGACATAGTTCCAGGTAAAACAACGGCACTCCGCAGAATATCAAGAAGAAGAAGAAAGGGATGAGGAACGCACCTGTAATAAATGCATTGTGGCTTGAAACTCTTTTCTTAAAATGTTTCTTGCTTAATCTAGCTAAGATTTTATAAATACCTTTTTCACATTCTGATATATTCACTTCAAGACAAACCAGTCCTCTTGTTTAGTACCTTAGTATGGTCGAGCTAGAAAATAGGATCTTCAGTCTTGAAGTTGGAAAATTATGTTTGATTCTCCTTAAACTAAAACCCATTGGCCGAAGAATGTCCAACACATTTAAGTTCAGCCTCATGCTACAGTCTGAAGTGTTTTGGAAGTATGCCAGCAGGACCACCACATGACTTTATGATAAGGATTTTGACTTATTACAAATGCTCAAAGATGAAAAGACACAACAGTAAAGCATGTTTACTTATTTTAACTAGAATTATTTTAATTTTCCTTCAAATATCGACACTTAAAGGGTTTCCAAACCAAATATATCCTAAAAATTCAAAAGCAAATAGTTTTATTTCCACTTCCTTAGGTACAATGTATATTCAGAGACTAGACTGTTATTATCTAATCAATATCAATGTGTTAAATTCTGACCAATGAAGCCGCCAGTAACAACTTGATACTCTTCAATAAGAATAAAAAAATGTACATTAAACT